>JAHRHZ010000048.1:31970138-31997328 GCA_024137785.1 Ginglymostoma cirratum | reverse complement strand
TCCTCTCCTCTATCCATCCTCTATCCGCCTCCCCCTCTCTCCCTATTTATTTCAGAACCCTCTTCCCCTCCCCCATTTCTGATGAAGGGTTTAGGCCCGAAACGTCAAGTTTTCCTGCTCCTATGATGCTGCTTGACCTGCTGTGTTCATCCAGCCCCATGCTTGTTATCTCGGATTCTCCAGCATCTGCAGTACCTTTTTATCTCTGATACAATTGTGAAATGTGGCCTTTTTTGATTTGTTTTTTGGATTCTCTACCTTCTACTTCCACACTTCCCCATACTGTCTATTGTTTCTGTCCCCACTTTACTTTCCTATGACTTCCTGCATTCATTCCCATCCCCCTGCCATATTAATTTAAATCCCCCCCGCCCCCCTGTAATTACCTACAGGTAAAAACAGCATGGACATGAGAATTATTTGGGAAATTAACCAGCATGGTTGATCCATATTGTTGCATATTGGAAGGCCAGACAAAGTATAGATATCAGATGAAGCAAGTTTAGAGACCAGGAAATGAGTGGTGGCAGCAGTAATTCCCATTTATTTTAAAGTTGTTAAAATTCTGTCATTTTTATAGCTTCATTGTAAGTTCCTATATGCATAACAATGGAATCTGCCTACGTTAACTAATTACATATTCAGACTTTCTCCAATACCACTCTCCGTAAATAAAAATTTTTCATAATCAAAGTGGATAAACTTCAAATTTAAAGTAGCAAAGAAACTTATGCAGACCCAAGAATTTTAATACAGCAACATTACTTCAACCGGCACCTTATGAACTGACATTTTCAATAAACTGGCAGAAATTGTGTGGGGAACACTGGGCGTTTGCTGTACTATTGCAATCTCCATGGTATCAGTAGTCAGTTGAAGATGCGAGTGAGAAGGCTCCCTGCCAACAATTGTAAGGCAAAGTTGCATTATTTAAGAGATTTATGCTGTAAATAAAATATAAAAGCGATGTGTGTACCCTTTGCATTATGTTTCTATTACTTAGTGTGTGTTTTTACATTATGCAGTCTTTTTGATCAGCTCCTGGTCCTGGTTGATAAGTTTGCTGTAATGTAAATGGATCTGATTAAACAGCTCTCCATTAAACTTGGCATTGAATGCATTCACAGAATATCTGATCTAGGAATTAATTTTCAGCAACCTGGAAGAAAAATCAAACTTTAAAGTTTGTAGTTATAGAAATCTTGAAAATGAGAAGAAAACTGTGCAAGACTGAGGTGTGTGGTATTGATGGTTAACCGTTGTGTTCCATGCCATTATGATCCCGGCTGATGGCAATGCTGGACTAATCAGATCCTAGAATGCGACCTGGCTTGATATATCATGGCTTTAATTTTTGCAGTTAGTTCACATCGTGGTTAGACACTGAAGCATTCACAAGAGGCTGTAGATGTTTTAACAACAAAACAACTTATCACAAAAAACTGGAAACAGAAAAACTAAGGAAAAATATTAGTGATTATTCAAAGTTTTAAAGCAGGGCATTTAAATTCATGGTACTCGAGCAGAGTTAACAAGGTTTTGTGAAAGGTAGAACGTATTTGACCAATGTGTGCGATTCTTTGAGATGGTAATGTGCTATAGAAGAGAGGATCCAATGGATGAACTGTACTTGGATTTGGAGAAGACATTTGATAAAGTGCCACATCAAAGGCTATTGCAGAAAACCAAAACTTATGGTGTATGTAGTAACACATTGACACAGAAGATTAACTGGATAACAGGCAAAGAATAGATATAAACAGATCTTTTTCAGATAGGCAAAATATAATAGATGGCGTGGAACTCAGTGCTGGGTCCTCAACTGTTTAGAGTTTAAATAACTTGCCTGGAGGGGTGGATAAGAGTTTTTTGGGGTGCAGTGGTAGTATCCTTACTTCTATGCTAGGAGGCCCAGGTTTAAGTCCTATCTGCCTCTAATGTGTAATAACATGTGAGCAAGTTGATTAGAAATTTTCTTTTAGTTGGAGAGGCAGAAGATATAGTTACCAGATTTATTAATGACACATGGTTGGGAAAGAAAGTTGTGAAGAAGGTACAAAGATGCTGCAAAAAAAGTAGGTTGTGTGAGAGGATCTGGCAAATGGAGTGGGAAAATGTGATCTTATCAATTTTGGCAGGAATAATAAAATAGCAAAATAGCTAAAACGTATGAGGTTGTAGAACTTTTTTGACAGACACCTGGGTGTCCCAGTGCATAAACCAAAAGTTTAATATGTCGATACAGCAAGTGATTGGGAAAGGTCATATAATGTTTACATTTATTGCGAGTAAAGTTCAATGCAAATGTGATAGTGGAGATTATGTTTGAGATATCAGGGCACTCGTGTGACCACATCTGGAATACTCTGCATAGTATCGCTCATCTTATTTAAGGAACGATGTGAATACATTTGAAGTAGTGTAGAGAACATTTACTGGATTAATACCTGGAATTAATGGGTTGACATATAAGCAAAAGTCAAACAGGCTGAGCTTGTATCCATTGAAGTTTGAGTGTCTGATTGGTCTGAGGGATCTTGACAGGGTGGATGTGGAGAGGGTGTTGTGGGAAAATCTAGAACTAAGGATCACGGTTTAAAAATCAGGGCTCACTCATTTTGTAACAAGGTGAAATCTTTTGAGGGTTTAGTGTTTGGAGCTCTTCCTGCAGAGGTAGTGGGAAGTGGAAATCTTGGATATTTTTAAGGAGTTGGTAGGTAGGCCCTTGTTTAACAAAGGGGTGAAAGGTTATCAGAGTAGATGGTAATGCAGATTTGAAGTTGCAGTCTGATTTGCCTTGATTTTTTTAGGATGATTGAGCAGGCATGATAGACTGGGCTTACTCCTTGTTTGTAAGACAATTAGAAAGATCTTTAACACATATCAAAACACAATTTCAACCTATTTCCCTGAGAGAGATCACTCTCTAGTTCAGTTATTTAAATCTAGAACAGAACACAGAACAGTACAGGCCCTTCGGCCCACGATGTTGTGCCGAACTTTTACCCTAATCCTAAGGTCTATCTAACCTCCACCGCTACCTTATACTATCATCCATATGCCTATATAATAGCTGCTTAAATGCCCCTAATGAGGCCAACTCCACTACCCTCTCCGGCAATGCATTCCACGCCCTGACCACTCTGAGTAAAGAACCTACCTCTGACGTCTCCCCTATATCTACCTCCACTCACCTTAAAACTATGCCCTCTCGTAATAGCTGCCTCCACCCTAGGAAAAAGTCACTGGCTGTCCACTCTATCTACACCTCTGATCATTTTGTACACCTCTATCAAGTCACCTCTCATCCTTCGTTCTAAAGAGAAAAGCCCTAGCGCTCTCAACCTCTCCTTGTAAGACCTTCCCTCCATTCCAGGCCACATCCTGGTAAATCTCCTCTGCACCTTTTCTAACGCTTCCACATCTTTCCTGTAATGTGACCAGAACTGGACACAATACTCCAGATGTGGCCGAACCAGGCTTTTGTATAGCTGGAGCATAACTTCACGGCTCTTGAACTCAATCCCTCTATTAATGAAAGCTAACACACCATACACCTTCTTAACAACTCTATCCACCTGGGTGGCAGCTCTCAAGGAACTGTGGACATGAACCCCAAGATCCCTGTGCTCCTCCACACTGCCAAGAACCTTTCTGTTAACCCTGTATTCTGCTTTCAAGTTTGTCCTTCCAAAATGAATCACCTCACACTTTTCAGGGTTAAACTCCATCTGCCACTTCTCAGCCCAGCTCTGCGTCCTATCAATGCCCCTTTGTAACCTAGAACAGCCCTCCGCTCTGTCCACAACGTGACCCACCTTTGTATTGTCCGCGAACTTACTAATCCACCCTTCCACTCCTTCATCCAAATCATTTACAAAAATCACAAATAGAAGAGTACGCAGAACAGATCCTTGTGGTACACCACTCGTAACTGAGCACCATGTTGAATATTTTCCGTCCACTACCATCCCTTGTCTTCTAAGGGTCAGCCAATTCTGAATCCAATCTGCCACAATTCCCCCTATCCCATGCCTCCTTACCTTCTGCATGAGCCTAGCATGGGGAACCTTATCAAACGCCTTACTTAAATCCATGTATACCACATCCACTGCTCCACCTTCATCCATGTGTTTGGTCATGTCTTCAAAGAATTCAATAAGGTTTGTGAGGCACGATCCCTCACAAATCCATGCTGACTATCACCAATCAAACTGTGCCTTTCCAACTGATCATCAATCCTATCTCTGAGCCCTTTCCAATAATTTTGCCCACTAATCTGAACTGACTGACTTCAGAGTTTTGTTCTTGAACTGTAGAGACCAATTTTATGATCTTATTCTTGAATCTGCTTGTATGAACCTCTTAATTCTGATCCCCTAAACCACCTCCAGTACCAGGAACTTGAAGATTTCTAGTCAGACTTTCCTGGCTTAGCTGCGCAGACTAAAACCATTGCTGAGGTGACCGTCTTAGCCCCTGAACTAACCTGATTCTCCTGCTTAAAGGAAGATTGTTCTTTTCTGGATTCTTCTTGACTAAAATATTGAACTTTTCTATTCTGAAACCACATCTAAACTAACTGCTTTAATGTGTTTACTCTGCCTGTCATAAACCCAACAGTGCAAACGTCTTATCCATTAATTCTGCAGGGGTTCTCCTTTTTTTTTTTGAAACTACATTTACCTCACTGCTCAAATGATGCTTAGCCTGTCTTTTTTATTAAAAAAAAAATCACAATTGACACATCTGTCTACCTCTTCTAAAATCCAAAATCAAAATTATATTTTACACCTTTTATTGGCCTGCCTTTTAAAAGCTATTTACATAAGTGATTTGGACTTGAACATAGGAGGTATGGTCAATAAGCTTGCAGATGACACCAAAATTGGTGGTGTAGTGGACAGCGAAGAAGGTTATCGGAGTACAACAGGACCTTGATCAGGTGGGCCAGTGGGCTGAGGAATGGCAGACGAAGTTTGATTTAGATAAATGTGAGGTATTGCATTTTGGTAAGGCAAATCAGGGCAGCACAATTAATGGTAGGGTCCTGGGGAGTGTTGAAGAAAAAAAGAGACCTAGGGGTGCAGGTGCATAGTTTCTTGAAGGTGGAGTTGCAGGTAGACAGGGTGATGGAGGTGTTTGACCCACTTGCCTTTATTGGTCAGCAGTGAGTATGAGTTGGGAGGTCATGTTACAGCCATACAGGACTTTGGTGAAGCCACTTGTAGAATACTGTGTTCAGTTCTGATCTCTCTTCTGCTATGGGAAAGATGTTGTAATTGAAATTTCAGAAAAGATTTACAAGGTTGTTGCTGGGTTTCGAGTGTTTGAGCTGTAGAGAGAGACTGAATAGGCTCAAGCTTTTTTCTCTGGAGCATTGGAGGCTGAGGGGTGACCTGATAGTTTATAAAATCACAAGTGGCATGGATAGAGTGAATAGCCAAGGTTTTTTCCCCGTCGTGGGGGTGTTCAAAACTAGAGGGCATAGATTTAGAGTGAGGGGGGAAGAGATACTAAAAAGGACCTAAGGGGCAACCTTTTCACGCAGAGGGTGGTGCGTGTGGGGAATGAGCTGCCAGAGTAGGTGGTGGAGGCTGATACAGTTACCTGCACAACACTTAAAAGCCATCTGGATGGGTACATGAATAGGAAAGGTTTAGAGGGATAGGGGCCAAATGCTGGCAAATGGGACTAGATTAATTTAGAATACTGTAATTGGTTGTTGCAGACAAGTTGGACTGAAGGGTCAGTTTCCGTGCTGTATAACTCTGACTCTCTTTTCTCATCAATCATGAAATCACTTTTTCATTTCTAGCATGATATGGCTGCGATTTTAATGAGTTGCATTCCCTGTGATGATGGCAAGCCTGGGATCAGCTGAGTGGATAAGATCATTCTTAAATGTAATCATTATTGAGGGTGCATTTAATGCAATTAAATGAATATACAAAATTAGCAGGGGAAAACATGACATTCAAATAAACAAACATTGCTCTTGTGAGCTGACACTGTTAGTAGTGAAGTGGTCTTCTAACTGAAATTCTCACCTTTTAGTGACTGCACAGCATGTGCATAGCTTTAAATGGTGTGTAATGTTTATAAATATATTCTTCTCTGCAACTTGCCTTCTGTTTTTTTTGTCACTTTACATCAGCTTTTCTATTATAGATTCTGATGCTCATATTTGTAATGGCAATCATCTAAATAAGCCAGTAGTGCAATTTGGCCACTGGTTTCCCACAATCTCTTGCTGTCTTTCTATTTCCTTCTCAAAATCTTGTCAAAATTTTTGAATTTTGCCTAGAACTTGATCTGCTTTGTTTGATTTGAGCAAATTTGTGAACTTTGTAACTTTTAAAATTCATTATGCATGTGGGTGTCACTACATTTTATTGTCTATCTTGATTTAAAGCTGTTGGTACTATCCCTTGTGCTATTGTAAGGGATAAAAGTGAATTCGCCATACTCTTGCCAAACCGTAGGCCTGCCCTCCCATTAGATCGATGGACGATAAGCAGTCATTTAACCTGAGGGTCACCACGTCTTGGGCAAGGGGAAAAGTTGAGATGGAGAGTCCTTCATGGTAACCCCAACTGGTACAGGAATTGAGCCTATGCCCTCAACATCACTTTGTCACAAACCAGCTGTACGGCCAACTGAGCTAACCAACCTCCAACTTCCAGTAGTTTCTGCACATCTTCAAAATTGCTCCAGGAAAGTCTAGCAAGCAAACTTCAAAGGTTAATTTTAATCTCTTCTGAGTTTAAATATCTTGAGAATGACTTTTTAAAGATTATGTGCAAGAAAAGGACTTCTGATTAAATGTCATCTTCTATTGGCTTGACTATTTAAAAATGTGTAATCATAAAGTAAGCGAGGTTGGGCAAGAAATGAGGGGAAGGGAGACAGTGAGTATTTGTGTTCTGTTACCTGCATGTCAAAATCTGGCTTTTTTTTAAAAGAACTATCTTAAGACCTTGCGTGTTGTTTGGCCACATGAAAAAAGTTTATTTTAATCAACCTGTTTATTTGTGTAATGAGGCACCTCCGGCCATCCCATCTTGAGGTGTAACATTAACTCAAAACACCTGGTCCAGAGGCAGGGATACTACCACTGTACAGCAAGGCCCCCTTTAAAATTATATTTTAATCAACCAATTTTGAAATAATGTGATTGGATCAATATTGACATCATTCATGCAGAGATTCTAATCTCAAACACAAGATATGAGGATGGTAAAGAGATGCAATTACAGAGAAAGGTAACTGTGCTTCCTTTTCTAATTTAATTTGTTTAAATTGTACTTTGAAAGTTGATGAGAGGGAAAAACAGAAGATAACAGTAATCTCGGCACTTGACATGTACAGTGCCATGTGGAATTGGTTGACAAATGTATAGTCATACATATGTGAATACTATTATAAATATGAAGTGCTTGATATAACACATTTGTTTGCAATAAACAGTGAATTCTGAGCAGATTTCATTAACACTGTACACCTCCTCCAGCTTTCGTGATCAGCCATTAAGTAAGCAGATAAATTTTTTTTGAGCTTAAGTCAGATATTTAGTAACAACAGACACACTATCAGTAGAGTTTTCACTTAAAATCAAATGTTTTAGGTTTGGGATGAATTATTTCCCGTCTCCACTTCCTCATCTTGACAAACTATCAAAAGTCTACGTATTTGCGCCATGATTCTAGCAAGCCACTTGTTGTCATGCCTTACTTTAACAATGTCAACTAAAATTCTAACTCTTATTCAGTTTTGGGTTGTGAGATGTGGTGGAGGAAGGTGTGTGTAGATAGTACTGGTGTTGTAGTTCCCTCATAATGCCTAGGACTGTAGATGATTGCTAGCTGCTGGTACAGTTGCTGTGCATACAGTTTCACTCCACTCCACTCCACTCTACTCGGTGACACTTTAACTTCAAATAATGCTCAACTACAATAAGCTGCTATACTATAATCAGCTAACACTTGTGCTTGAGTAGGCTGACAGTGGCAACATGCCAGCATATTAAAACATTAATTCAAAGGGGAAAACCTTTTAAGGAGTTGCAAGAAATGTTATTTTGCATTTTATTGTAGTTTTTAATTCAACCAAAGGCTTTTGTTTTTTCATATGCTGTATCACATGCTGTAGCCCTAATGAGCAAAGCTGATGGAGTAGGATTGGAATTTTCAAAAGGAAAGGTTTGATAATCCAGCTTCTGTTGGCATCTATTGAGGGGGAAAAAATTCTTTTGTTCTTCATTTTCAATGTGGATTTCTGTCTCTTTTTCTTTCCCCTCCCCTCTTTTTCTCTCGCTTCTGACTTGGATCCTTCAGGCCAGTTCTTTGATGAAAATGAATCCCCAGCTGATCCGCAGCATGACTCTAAAGTGGCGGATTATAATGGGGATGATGGTAATGTGGGTGAGTACGAGGCAGACAAGCAGGCCGAATTGGCTTACAATGAGGAAGAGGATGGTGATGGTGGGGAAGAAGACGTCCAAGGTGAGCTTGGGCCTTATTTCCTTGAAATTGAGAGCTGTGCTAAATCTATGTGTTATCTGCTGAATACCTGCTTTATGGCTCCAAAGGACAGGTTTATATTTGGTCAGACTGGTATCTTTTTCCAGTCTGTTGCTTTGTTTACATTCTTAAACCATATGCATATTTTATCTCACTAGTTCTAAATATCTAAAATCTCAAACATCTGCAAGCTCAGAATAACTTGCTGTCAGTTGAGCAGTTCAGTCCTGTAGAGAATATCATTTTTCATAGGCTACTTTTCTTTACAACCCTCTGTGCCTTGTCTGTCTCCCACCTTCTTGCTCCTTTTTGATTTTCTGATAGTTCTAGGTTGTTAGTTTAATTTTTTTTTTCTTGTACTTTTAAAGGCTTTTTCTTCTTCTTTTCCTTCTAAAATGAGGTTTGGGCAATTTTGGCCCATTTTCCAATGAGTGAAAGAACTGTAGAGTCTAAGCTAACAGTTATACTGGAGAGGCAGTAAATGTGCTTAGATACCTGATTTTATAGTTTCTTCACTTAAGGAATAAGGTAGCTTCAAAAATTTTGCCGAATGGCCAACTCTTCTTAATCTGTATGTGTTAGTATGCTGTGAATGTGACATTCATAAAGTAGAAGCGCACCTTTTTGTGTGCAGTGGCCTTACTTGGAAGAGCAGTTATTTTTCATCTTGTGATGCAGCAAGTGCAGCTAGTGTTGGCAAATCCAATGTGTTTTTACCATGGCAGAACACAAATAACTTCCTCCTAAAAGGAGAGTATGCAGTGATGCGGAAATGAAGATGTTAAAGCCAGCAAAATGGTACAGAACTGTTTAATGATGTTCCTGTGACTGAAGTTAAACCATTAAGTTTTCTCCCCAGCCATGATCCGCAGTGTAAATTCTCAGTTCCAGTTAGGCTGTTGTTTGGTGAACATTGGAGGAATAAGGAGCAAGGTTAGATCAAGAACTTCCTTGCAGATGGACTGAAAGTCAAGAGTTGCTCATGCCTCCTTTCGTATGTCTTGTGTATACAGAAGAGGAAATTGCCTGCCTGGCCTCTCTACTGGGATTTTTATATGTTATCTAAAGATACATTAAGGAGGTAGGATTATCGGATCAGCCATGATACTAACTGAACGGTGAAGCAGACTTGATTGGCCAAATGGCCTACTTGGAAATGGTATTAAAGATGCTTAGGAGGAGGAGAGAAGAATGAAGTGCTATTTATGTTTAACCGCTTAGAGAATTCTACATTTTTAAATGCATTCTGTTTCTTGCCTAGATAACTGGTAGTATGTATGCAAGTTTGCAAGTCTAGCAAATGAATAATTGTTTCTTTTATATAAACTACATAGTCATGCAGATAACACATTTAGATTTAGTTTCAAATTTGTCTGCATGATACCGTCTTTTGCACTGCATGTATTATAAGCTTGACTCTGGCTTGTTTTCTCTCCAAGTTCTGCATGCAAATCCCAAACTTTCCAAAACACAAGGATGGTATCATTTGTGTTTTTCACTATTCTGTCTCCTAGTTTGTGTGATGTGCATTCACGTATTTTAATTGTCACTGTCATTCTAAATTTGGTTATTTTGTCTTTGCATTGTGAATGTTTAGCTTGTTGGTTTTGTTAGGTGTTTAATTTGGTTGGTTATTCAAGTTACAAACAAGGTTAAAGATTAATAAAATGTTGGAGTCTGTAGAATGACTGGAGGGAAAGATGGAAGAAGATGGACAAATATGAGAATAAGCACACTGTATTTGTGGTTAATAACCATTAGGTTAATTTTCTTTTCTCAAAAAATTACCACGTCATCTTGGTGAATGGCCGTGCACCAAATTCAGCACCATACCTGTGACCAGAATGTGTTAATTGTCATAATTTGATTATAAAGAGTTTATACTTGTTATCATAGTTCACACGAGTGGATAAAATAGGATTCTGAGATTACTTAACGACTGTAGTGTGTAAGGCACTGTTTACCGTGCAAACAGTTGAACAATAGCTGTAGAATGAATCATTTGCTCAGCCTGATGTGCAACTTGGATTCTTCTCTATTTCGGTGCTTTTAAGATTGGTGGTTTTGTTTCTGGTTTAATTTTAGCACAATGCTGCTCAGTGTTCATCTTTAACTGCTGAGCAGCATCATTGCTACTGAACTATTTGAGATATTTATTGTTATTAGTTACTATGGCTGAATTCCAATTTGTTATACATTTTCATGTAAAGTGGAGTTTGATTTTTTTTAAAAATTTAAATAAAGCACATTGATACTAATGATTCATGGTGGCAGGTTGCGTCCAATTTTTAATTCTATTGTTATTTTCCTTAAATTGTTACTTTTCTTTTAAAAAAAATTGTCTTGTAGCACATAAACAAACCTTTAACAAATGCTAATTTTTTTATTTGCATATTCCTTTTTAGTGCAGTGTCTTGAATGCTGAGAAACAATGGTTCACCAAATCATTTTTATCCTGTAAAAACTAAAAGAACTGTAGAGGCTAGAAATCAAACAAAAACAGAAATTGCTGGAAAAGCTGCCCGACCTGTTCAGCATCTGTGGAGAGAAATCAGGTTGATGATGTTTCGGGTCCAGTGACCCTTCCTCAGTTCAGTTTTGCCAGATGCTGCCAGACCTGCTGAGCTTTTCCAGAAATTTTGTTTATTTATTAACGCAAGACTGAGAATTACTCCTTATACTTAAAATAAGGAGCAGATTTTAATTGTTATCCATGGGATGAAAATAGTCTATAGATGCAATATAAAGATTGTACGATTTGAGAAATTGTCCACATTTTGAATACACAAACCTTGTGTTTGTGATGAAAATGTTATTACCCATTCTGTAAAACTTCAAATTTCTGACTAGAATCATGAATTAGATGGAATCATAGAATCCCCTACAGTGTGGAAGCAGGCCATTTGGACCATCGAGTCTACACCCACCCTCCCAATAGCATCCCACCCAGACACTCCCCAATCCTGTAACCCTGTATTTCCCATGGCTAGCCCACCTAGCTTGCACATCCCTGGACAGTGGGCAATTTAGGATGACCAATCCACCTAATCTGCACATCTTTGGACTGTGGGAGGAAACCCATGTAGGTACAGAGAGAATGTGCAAACTCCACATAGACAACTGCCTGAGGCTGGAATTGAACACTGGTCCCTGGTGCTGTGCAGCAGCAGTGGTAACCACTGAGCTACTGTACTGTCAGGAGGGGAAGGCCATTTATTTTTGCAGCAAAGAAATAACCAATAGTTTCTCTCCTCCTCCTTCCCACATACGGTTCTTCATTCTTGTGTGCATATGCTTGCTGTCTTGTTTTTCTTTATAATGCAGATGGTGACTAAAATTATTCCGGAGACCTTGTTGTATGTAGCCCATAGGTCAAGTCAAAATATTGACCCATCATCTGAAGATGTACTTCCTAATAAGTTTGTGTTATCTTGTTTTAGTTTGAACTATCCCTGTGCTATGGATTAGTATTGAAACTGTTTTCTCTGTACAATCCATAAGCTATGTGATTTTATTTTTTTCTTCTTTTTGACTGGAGCAAGTTAAGAAACAAACATATTGCTTTAACCTGAAATAAAACTCAGCAAAGATCCTTCAGACAAACACTTGGAACACTGATGCAGTCGTTGACAGGGAAATGAACTGAATACAATATGACTTGGAAATACAATTTTCTTCTCCTTTCTCATTCTAAAGCTACACTCCTGGCTGGTATCTCAGCACTGAAATGGAACAATTTCAGCTTCTGTTCTGACAAAGTTGTAGGGCCTATGCCATGTGTTAGCATCTGTTCTGTTCCTGCTGACAACATAACTTCATCTCTGTGCTGTCTGTCTTCAAACAAATTATCGCTTTATCCTCCTTCATTTTAAAGTGCTGCCAACAGTACCACAATTTTAGTTGAATTAAACACTGTTGAAAACACTCAATAGGTTGAGCAGCTGCAATGAAAGAACAAAAGGAGAGTTAACACTTTTTAGTTTGGTCGCGAAAAGCTCTAGTTCTCCATTATTTCTTCAGAACTGAATTTTCCGATCTGATTCAGTCCTGTCGATCCTTCTCTGGATTTGATTTCTGGGGTTTGAATGTCTTCTGATGGGAAGAGTTGGAGCATATCTTTGGTATAGTTTGACCAGAGCCCTATACAGTTCAAGTATTAAAAGCCATCCATTTGTGCAGATTTATGATTTTGACCCATTTAGCCTGTTGGGCCATACCATCTTGTTTATCATAAATGCCACTTCTTTTGGATTATCGTCATTTACAGTTGGTTTGATTCTCCTGTCATTACTAAATTGCTTTCTCCAAGAAGTATTAATCATATTTAAGTGGTTTTACTTTGTTCATACCCCTGTGATTTGTTGGAGTTTTGAGGCTTTTTGTATTTTCTTAACTGCTTGATTACTGTTCTAAAATTGAAAATTATCTAAAATTGTTTAGCAAATGTATTCCGTGTTCCACTTGTATGCTGTTAAATTGTATTGTGCTTCTGCCTTGTAACCCTGGTGACGTTCAAAATGTACTATGGAATTAATGTTTAAAGAATTTCAATAGCCTTGATTTTCTAATCCATACTTCCTTGAGAGAAACTTCTCTTGATCTAGCCATGGTTGTATGCGACTAGCCGTCGTCCTACTTCAAAACTGCTTGAGATGCACCTCCAATTGCATGATGCAGCATCTGATTTGTTGGTTATAGAGAATAGACAGTGGAAATTTGCTGTAGGAACGTTAATGGTTACTGTGAATGCAGTCTCCTCATCCACTTTGTGGAGCGATTTACAGCAATTGTTGTCTTTCATGCAAAGAAGATTCATTCAACTGATTCCTCCTTGAGTGAAGAATAAAATTTGAATAGGGTGAGATTATAGATCATTAAAGTGCAGAGATTTCCTTGAGCTGACCCATGAATCTCCAATTCAATATGAACGTACAGCAAGGAGTTGGGAAGATGTGTGGAATGTTAGTGTTAATTGCTATTTGGATGAAATATGAAAGTAGGGATGTTTTGCTGCAGTTCTGTCAGGTACTGGTGAGATCATTATGGAGTGGAGTACTATGTACAATTTTGCTTTTTACTTAAGGCAGGGCAAAATTACTTCTCTGAATCCTAGGATCCGAGGCTTATCTAATGAGGAAAGGCTGGATAGGTTGGGCCTGTATTCAGTGGCATTCAGAAGAATGAGATGACTTTAATGATTTAAACATTAAGGTTCTGAATGGCCTGACAAGATAAGTGCTGAGGATGTTCCTCCTCCTAGGAGAGACAGTTGGAGAAGCATTTTGAGAATAAAGGGTATCCCATTTAAGACTAAGATGATGAGAATTAGTTTGAGGGTTATGAGCCATTGGTGCATACTTCCTCACTATTGAAGGCAGTGTTATTGAACGTTTTTAAGGCAGAAGTAGGTATATCCTTGGTTAGCAAGGGAGTTGAAGTATATTGAGAGCGGGTAGATACTTCAGAGATAAACCACGATTTTGAGTGGCCTACTCCTGCGTTTAACTTGTATGTTTGTATGTTTTTAACTACAACTAAAGCAATTATTGCCAATGATTTTGTGACTTTGTCATCATTACTTAAAAGTAACTTTGTGCTCTTATATGCTGTAATTCCTTAACAGGGAGACATCAAGTCTGTTTCTGATATTAGGGGATTCAGCTCTTTAAAAATTAAATCCTTGTATATTAATTACAATTATTTGTTGAATGAGAACTGCCAAGTGCATTTGCAACAGACAGTTGTACAAGATTCTTGGTTCCCTGTTTTTGGAAAATTAAATTATTCTTTGCCTATTTTGGTATTGATAGGAAAACGAGGTGATCTCTAATGGAAGAATTAGCTCTTGTGTCTAGAAGCTGGAGAAACGTGAGCAGCTCCTTTTTGATTCAATATTTACCAAACTCTATAAGGGCAGTCACTTTTTAATTAGTTGTTTACCATATTATTTGCACATTCATTGTGTGTACATTCTTCCAAGTGAAAAATGTACTCTTTGGCTGGCAACGTCCATCTTGTATTACTGCCTGTCAACAGGGTAGTTTTTTAGTGTGTGGATCAAATCTATAGTTACTCTTTTGACAAGTCTTGATCTTTGAATTCAGACTTAGTGCTGGAATTTTCTCTGGTATCAGCTGCTGGAATGTTTATGCAGGGTAGCAGCCCCTTGTGTTGACTTGCCTTCTGTGAGCTCAACTTCTATTTAATTAGATCACTACCTGAATGTGGTAAGTTTATTTCTACTCTGTTCAAGATCACCCTGATCTAAAACAGCAGGTCTTTAAGTGTGTGAACAAGACCTTGAATTGAAAATGTGCGAAGATAGAAGTTGCGTCACTTCAGAGGGGTGGTGGTCTCCATTGGATACGTGCTCATCAGATGCTTTTCCTTGAAAACAAGATGGGTTTTGCTTTAGATAACAAAGTGTAAAGTAGGATGAACACAGCAGGCCAAGCAGCATCAGAGGAGCAGGAAAGCTGACGTTTCGGGCCTAGACCGTTTTTCTGAAGAAGGGTCTATGCCTGAAACGTCAGGTTCCCTGCTCCTCTGCTTTGGCCTGCTGTGTTCATCCAGTTCTATACCTTGTAATCTCAGATTCTTCAGCATCTGCAGTTCCTACCATCTCTGAAACAGCTTTTACTTATGCATAGAAGTTGTATCGATGTAGTCAGTAGATCAAATTGGTGTCTCAAGATGGACTTTTGTCCTTTTTTTTGGTTTAAAGAACCTGCTGAAGAAGGGTCACCGGCCTCTTAACTCTACTTCCTCTCCGTAGATGCTGTCAGGCCTGAGTTTCTCCAGCAATTTGTTTTTATTTCAGATCCTCAGCATTTGTAATTGTTTTATTTATATAGTCAGAATCATCATCTCTTGTAACTCTACGGTTGATTAACAATGCCGGCATTGTTGCCGAAGTAACTGAGTGAGATATTGAAGTCACAAGTTACTGCCTCTAGTTACTGTCTTCAGAAGAGGGCAGGTGTGGAAAATCTCTAATTTAATTTGCTCTTTATTTTCTCCCACTGAAAAATGAAGTATGACTGAATAGTTAACATTTTGGACATTGGAAAAGGTGCAGAGGAGATTTACCAGGATGTTGCCTGGAATGGAGGGAAGGCCTTACGAGGCAAGGTTGAGAGCGCTAGGGCTTTTCTCTTTAGAACGACGAAGGATGAGAGGTGACTTGATACAGGTGTACAAAATGATCAGAAGTATAGATAGAGTGGACAGCCAGAGACTTTTTCCTAGGGTGGAGGTAGCTATTACGAGGGGGCATAGGTTTAAAGTGAGTGGAGGTAGATATAGGGGAGATGTCGGAGGTAGGCTCTTTACTCAGAGTGGTCGGGGCGTGGAATGCATTGCCAGAGAGGGTAGTGGAGTTGGCCTCATCAGGGGCATTTAAGCAGTTATTAGATAGGCATATGGATGGTAGTATAAGGTAGGGGTGCAGGTTAGATAGACCTTTAGGTTTAGGGTAAAAGTTTGGCACAACATCGTGAGCTGAAGGGCCTGTACTGTTCTATGGACTAATGGTTAAAATGTGTACTGGAAATGCAGTAATGAGATTTTTCTGAACTTCCATTAACAATTTTGTTAATTCTCTCATTCCTAATGACAGATGAGGAGGAACAAGATCTTCCAGGGGATGTGAACAATCCTGCTGCTTATGAAAATCGCCACTTTGCAGCTGATGGTTTGTAACTGTTTGCCTGAGATTGAATCCAAGTTGATGGCTGTGGAAGGAATATCGTGTGACTTTGATGCAATGATGCAATAATGCAAAATCGTTTTACAGTATGCCATGGCCTTTTTTTTTTTTTAAAACAAGTGCATTACTTGATAAATTTGAGTACTTCTGGTGTTGATGTCCGGTGAAATTGAAGGTGATACTGACTAATATTTCTTAAAAAAATTACAGGCAAATTGTTTAGATTGATTTATAATTGCAAACATTTGGGGGGTTGTGGAGGAGGGAATTTCATTTACCTCTGTATATTATTTTGTATATTTTGTACTTTTGAAAATTTTATGAACAAAGTTTAGTTTTTGTTTTGAGGTTTAGAGTTCATAAAACCATTACATAAATATAATATCAGTGAAATGACTATCCGGGCTAGCAGTAATCTGCTATATTTCAGGTTAATCAAAGTAGCATTTGTGAACTGGTCTGTTTAAAGTTAACTATATTTAAAACAAACTTAACAAATGAATAGCTGAAATATTTTGCTTTGCACAGCCTCTACAAGATTTAATTTTGCTTAGTGAAGTTTTTGCATTGTGCTGTGAAGACAGTAAATGTTGTCTCTTTTTTGAAGTGATGCAAATCTATGCTGGTGATTTTAAATGCGTTCTAACTTTAACAGGAAAAGAATATATAGATACATGCAGTCATTGACAAACCCAATGCAGCAGATGAAATTCAACTGAAGTCTTCAGTAGAAACATATTTTGGAGATCAATTTTCACATGTTACTTCTGTAGCTTCCATCAAAACATGTTTATTGCTATGTAAGTTTTTTAAAAAAAAAAATAACAGCAACGAAATTTGGAAAGTGCTACCTACAACAGACATGGATAATTCACTTTTGTGGAGGTGTTGCTGGATCTGAGGAGGATTACAGGGGGAGTCAATGATGTTTAAGAAAAAAGCTCCATTTTGAAAACTGTGATGCAGCATGACCCTATGTGGGTGGTTGTTATTACTATGGTAAGTAGATTACTGTACTAACATCTTTCCTGATGAATCAAACATTAGACACCACCTGATCGACTCTGCTCGGCAAAGATTGGCTGTCATGTCTTACATAAGCTGGCATTAAATAAAGTATGACCCTATCACATGGATGTTTGGGTATGGTTTTCATTCCTTGAGATTGTTTGCCAGTTATTTGTTTTGGTTTTTTTCTCATGTTACACAGGGTTGCCACAATGCTGGCTGATGGCTGTCATAGCAACATTGCTTTTGGGTTTGGCTATGGTTTTGCATCTGGATGCCCTTACTGCCACTAACTCCTGACTTGTATGGCTAGGGGCTGACTCCAATGCATGTGGAGCTGCCTACATCAATGGCTGGCTTCTTTTGGTTTTGAAGAGTTTTACATTTCCTGCCACGAAGTTTTTTTTTGTTTCATTTTTTTGTTTGGGTGAGGAGCAAGATTTCTTGGATGGCTTTGGTGCAATATGCAAGGCCTGGGATGGCTCATACTAACCCAATTGTGGCTCTTAGTTTCCCAATTGATCATTTTTAAATGCTGATTTGCACCCAGTCTCAATTTGCAGGCTGTCGGGGGGAGCTTAGGGTGACGGGAAGCCTAGAAAGTGACAGTGATCGTGGCCTCGTGGGAAGGTGTGCAGGGGATGTCGTCCTCTTTGAATGATGACCTTCCAATGTTGAAAATCCGCTATCGAAAGTGACCTGTTTGAGCTTTGGGTGGGTAGGGTTCTGTCAATGCTATCTTTTCAACATTGAGTGCACTCCTGCAAAAATAAAAGACTGTGGCCCCTGTGGGTGCTCCCTTTCCCAACGTGTGGCCTGCCCTCCCACCGATCTATGTGTAGTCCCAGCCCTGATCACACTGCAACTTTGGAGGAGCAGCCAGGATAAGTGGTAGTTTTCACCACCAACTTTTTCCCCTAACAGAAAGGGAAATCCTACTATCCTAACAGTCCTGGCCTTGGAGTGAGTATTGAACACAGACCCTTCCAGCTCAGAGGAACCTAGTCACTGAGCAGCTTCAGCTCCCTCTTCCCATCTTCCATTAATCTCATGAAATTTGTTTATTTTCCCCGTTATTCTTACGAAGATATTAAAATAGTGTATAAAACTCCTTATTGTTTAAACAATGTCTTGTGGAGCTGAAGATAATTTAATACTTTCAAGACTGTAGAAATCAGCAAAAGTAAAATGTTGCACTATTACATTTAAAGTGACTATTGTAGATCCTCTACATTGTACAAAAAAAAGTAAAACCTCTAACTTACTGTTGAAGCATGAGGCAAAAAATACTGTGAATTAGCAGACTTGGGAAATATATACAGACTAGAAATGTATTGCAATATACTATCTCTGGTAATTTGAAATATTGTTCAGAGTTAGAATGTTCATTATTAGGTGTAACAATTTTGGTTGCAATGTTTATACTTAGAGTTATGATCAGAGCAAAAAAATTGGGATTTCAATGGGTAGAAAAATAATGTTTTGTTTGTTTTATGTATAAACTCAAGTTTAAAACAAATTCTACCGTAGACTCTCTGAAATAACTTGTCACTGCAGAGCTTCTGGTGTTTCTTTTTTAATTTTACGCGGGCTAAGGTAGCTATCAATAGGAATGATAAATCTTCCATAATTGTGGGATCGCATCAATGCTATTGAGTGGACACGTCGAAATGTAATATGAATGTTAAATCACTTTTAAAAATTGATTAATCATAAGTGAACACTACAGCTCATAATGAACCTTCTGGCCAGTCAATTACTTTTATTTTATGGTTCCAGTCATTATCTGAAGCATTCTACTAAAATTACATAATTTCTAATTTGCTCTGGGTATCTTATTCTGTAATTGGCAAACTTAGTAACATAAACAGAAGTCAGAGTAGGTCTGCCTCTGTGTGCAGCTTTTTTGGGGAGGGCTGAGGTTGTTCTTTTTCCAAGTTAAATAATTACATTGGATTTTGTGCTTCTGGAAATGTTACATTGGTGTTGTGAAATTGTAAGAAGATGCTGCATGGTAAAATGGTTTGTTTCTCTGATTTGTTTACAATACTTTGAATAAATGACCTATTTGAGTTGATGTGGAGTGTGTGTTTGTGAAATGCTGTTCATTGCTTACAAGTGAGGCAGTGGCCTAGTGGTGTTATCACTGGACCCAGATAACGTTCTGGGGACCGAGGTTTGAATCCTGCCACAGCAGATGGTGGAATTTGAATTCAAAAATGTCTGGAATTAAGAATCTAATGATGACCATGCATTTATTGTTGATTATCAGAAAAATCTATCTCGTTCACTAGTGTCCTTTAGGGAAAGAAACTGCCATCCTTACCTGGTCTGGCCTGTACATGTGACTCCAGATCTAATGCGGTTGATTCTGAATTGCCCTCTGGGTAATAAATGCTGTCTAGCCAGTGATGCCCTCATGCCATTAATGAATAAAGGAAAAAAAAAAATTCATGTATATGCCATCGTTTGGACCGCCTGTCAGAAACTGCTTGGAAACAAAATGCACTTTCATTTCAGGACTTTTTTTAAACTGTAGTGTAAATTCAAACTTCTGGGAAAGACGAGAGAGAATATTTGAACATTTCTTGCAACTGCATCTACATCAGTTATAAATGGTTATAAGCATTGACTTCTACCCAGCAGATTAGGCAGCACCTGTGGACAGTTAATATTTCACCTCAATTATGGGATCTTTTATGTCCACCTGAGATGACACCTCTGTTTTAATGTCCTGAAATGCGACTGAATGCAGAACCTTCTGACTGATGCAATAGTGCTGCCAACCATGGCGGCTGCAGTAGAAGGTGATTACTGAAGTTAGACTGGTACAATGTATCATAGTTATATAGAGCTTCATTCAGTATTTGATCATTTTTCATGGCAGAGAACTTTTATAGTCTTGAACTGGGTGTGTTTTTCTAGCCCTCCATCACAACAGTCTTCCTTTTATAGTTTTTATTTCTTGCGTTCTAATTGGAAAATCAGCTTCACAATGAACATTGCAACTTGAAGTTCAATTTAGTTAGAAATTCTGCTGGAGAAAAACACTTTTTTTTGTCTTCAGTGGTGTGTACCTGAATTGACATTTATTTTAAATGATTTTAGTATTGTTTGGGTCAAACAACACCCATTGTCCTGCTGTTTTATAATGATTACAATTTGTTTATTCATTGCTGTTTTCAAGTTTTGTTAAATTATTGAACCTATCACTACCATTTCTGATTTATAACCTCGAACTGCCTTTCAGCAAAATCTACTGTTACATTGTCACCCAAAAAGAAAATCAAAGTCAAAAGATGTAACCTCCAAAAAGTGTCAATGTAACATATGGATAATTGACATTTTAACTCTTTTGTGAAAAAGGAAGTCTCTTGGGGCAGTTTTGTTTTCAGTGGGTCAAGGCTAAGAACGAAATGTTCAATGAAATTAGAAATGCTTAAAATTGAACCATTCTCAAATACTCATGTCTGCGGGGTTAGCAATTCAGAACAAATTGATCATTTGAAGACAGACAACTGGTTGAGTCTATATGCTGCTGATATGGACAACAGAAGGTTCATGCGCAGTATTACAGCCTAGAGTTGTGCACAGCATATTAAAAGGAAGAGATTGGAAGGAAGTCTGGGTGAGTAGTATTTGATCACTTATTAAAGATGCAGTGAGATTGTTTATATGTGAAACCAGTAGATCACAGTACATAGTAAACACTCTTAACAATGTAAGATCTTTGTAAATGTGCAAAGACATAAGCTGAACACAGTAGTGCTAAGTTGTGAAGCTCTTGAGGAAAGGGGAAAATTTCTGCAAGGGGAAGTAAGATCTTATTTAAATAAGGATGCAGCCCTTTTATGTGGGTTGTTTGAAATGGATAAGATGATACCTAGTTAACTCTGTTAAATCCGTTGGTCTCAAGATGGTTAATTTTTGAGATGTTTATAAAAGAAGTTACAGCACAAAACACCACTCAACCTGTTTGATCCATGCCAGGTTTCTGCAAGTGTTTCAACTAGTCCCACTCATCTACCTTTCCCTGCAAATATTTTCTCTTCTGATAAGCCATGGTTAAAGCTGCCACAATGCAAACAGGCAGTGCTTTCCAGAATTTAACCTGATAAATGAATTTTTTTTTTCCTCATGTCACCTTTTCCTCTTGCCAAGCAGTAAAATGCATGTTGACTTGTCCTTGATTCTTCTGCCAACAGGACCAGTTTGTATACCCCTCTATTCGGTCTAGACCCCTCAATTTTGGGCATTTATCCAATCACCTGTAAGTCATCTTTGTTCCAAGGAAACCACTCCAGTTTCTCCAATCTGTCCATATAGCTGACATGTCTTATCCCAGAAATAATACTTCTGAATCTTTTCTGTATTCTCTCAAATGCCTTCACGTCCCTTGGTTAAGCTCAACTAGAGTATTGTCAAATGTTTTATGCAGGTTTACCACATCTTTCTTGCTTTTGTATTCTGTGTCCCTGGTTGTAGAGCCCAGAGTCTGCTTTCACTATACTACCCTTTGAACAGATTTTAGAGATGAGATAAATGAGGAATTGCTGCATTTGGGATTTTGAGAAGCTCCTGAAAGTAGCTGCTCAAGTTCGAGAATCAGTTAAAAATGTGATATGTCATTGCTATGTAAACACCCTTCTGTACATCACAGAATCATGGGCCGTGTACACCTTCTGGATTGGTTCTATCAGTACTGGTTCCATAGTGTCCTTAAGATCCACTGGCAGGATCGTAATCGTAAACATTGAAGTGCTAGAAACAGCCAATGACACCAGCATCGAGGCTATCTTCCTGTAAAGACAACTGTGTTGGGCAGATCACACTGCCTGGGTCAGTTATCTGCCTAATATTTTGTTGTATGGAGAGCTGACCACTGGTAAACAGAATATACGGACTCCATTGCAGATGTCTTAAGAACTCTGGAGGGATGTCCCTCTAAGTGCCTCATGACCGATGCCAGTTTTGCAATGCAGGTTGTAGATTGTGATGCCTAGAGATGCTAAAATAGAAGTACGTAAACACCTTTTGAGAGAAGAACCAGTATGAAAGAGAAAAGAAGGATAGATCCACTAATCACCAGCAATGATTATACCTTCATGTACCCTGGCTGGCTAGCCACAAGTGGGTCTGCAGCCAAGAAATATAAATTTCCCAAAATCTTTGTTGACAAAGAAATAGCAAGTGAAGAGAAAGAAGTTTTATCCAATTTTCTATCAAATCCTTGCTTTTCAACGGTCAAGTGTGGTCCAATGTTGGACATGTGAGCTGACAAATTATGGGAATATGGAGGCTGGGGGCTGGAAGGAGAAGATTCTTGCAGTGAAGCCTCTGGGAGTACAGCTAACCAGAATTGGAAACTCCACTCAGGTCAGAATTTGATAGGTTTGACTAGATAATATTTATGGGCAATAATGTCTGTAGTTTTCCTTCCATTGTTTAAGATTGATGTTTGCTATCTGTCTGCACTACTGATATTTCCAGTTTTCCCCTAAAGGAGTTTAATTATCGGTAGCAAGTAGTGTGACATCATCCAGTGATAGATAACTGCTCACAATCTCCTAAAAGCAGCGGGGTTGCTTGTAATAAAAATGGGGGCTGAAGAAGAAAAAGCTCAAGTGTGTGTTGTGTTCTTACTGATGTAGCTTCAGGTGATAACATCCCATGGCACATGGAAATTTCCTCACAACAGTACTGTATTGTAGTCATTTTAATCTCTAGATGCAATTACAAATTTCATCTGCAAAGAAAATGAAAAATTACAGTATTGTAGATGGTAAGTTTCATCCATTAATCTGATTTTTTTCTAACATTGCACATTCAGCTGCCCCATGCTTGGTTGGTTGGGTAGTCTCCTGCTATCATCTCAAACTGTATTGATAGTCAGATTTGTTAAAGTAGTTAAATATTATGTTTCTTAAGTTCTTTTGAAGTTTTAAATTGGAGGAGGTTGATTAGAGCAGCACAGTTGATCATTATCTGGATTTTTAAAAGTTATTTTTGAGTATTACCTAACAGATTTGGTAGCTAAGTTAAAACACATTGGATAAAGGAGACATTAGTTACATGGATACAAAATTGGCTAAACAGATAAAAGACAGTAGTGGTCATTTTTCAGACTGGAAAGAAGTATACTGTGGTCTCCCCCAGGGGTCAGTAGTAAGACTACTGCTATATGATATAGATGGTACTTGTGTAGACAGTTTGAAAAAGATAGTAACTAACTTTAGGATGACAGTGATAAAATGGGCAGACACACAGCGGATGAAATTTAATGCAGAGAAATGTGATGTAAATGCTGGCAAGAGAATGGAGAGGCAATACCAATTAAATAGTACAGGAATAGAGAACTTAAAGGGTGCATCTTTTAATAGGACAACTTAAAGGCTGTTTTGGGAGGGAAAAATTATATAGGAGATCCTGTCAGCCTCAGCTGAAGGATTATTCAATGCTTCCCAAGGAAGGAATTAAAGGCCTTTTGAGAATATAAACAAGATTTTACTCGAATTGTACCAACAATGAGGGTCTTAATTAGGTGGAGAATCTACGATTATTCTTAGAACCGTGCCCAAGAGGAGATTTCAAAATCATGATTGGGTTTGGAAGAGTAAGCAGAAACTTTCCAGTAGCAGGAAGGTGAGTGACCAGACCCCACGTCCAAGACTATTGGGGGTAAGAGCCCCAGGTGACTTTTTTTAAAAACAGTTGTTGTTTCTATATTACCTAAGAGGTGTATAAACACATTACAATTCCCTTGTGAATGTTAATACTGAAAAACATTTCCCCTCTAGAATTTAATTAAAAGGCTGTGAGGAAAAAGCAGGGAGGGGGATGATTTGAATAGCTCTTTCAAAGAGCTGATACAGACCCAAGGAACCATTTTATGGTTCTCAATTTGCCCAGGGCTTGGGTACTTCAATAGGAAAAGCTGGACCAAATTCTACTGGACCTGATTTGTCAGTCCTGTAACTGCACTGCTTGAAAACTCTAATTGGATGACATGTTGTATTGCTGAGCTATTAACTAATCAAAAGCTCACCAACCGCTTCCTGGCACTGGCGGTTAAGTGTTTGCTTGTGTTTGTTCTAGGTGTATGCTAGAGCAATGACTAATAATGTGCTGCTCCTAAAGGAATCCAAACCATTATTTACAGATATCTGAAGTGCATAGAGTTGACTTGAGAGTAGGTGGTTAGCAGCTTTGGAATAATGCCTTTTCACTATGAATGCTGGTTTTAAATTCAGTTAAGTAGACTTCTGCTTGCATCTAAGTGACTAAATTTTATGAATGAACTAATTCTGGTAACTTCTAGTCAGTTCTTGGAAAAGCTCAGAACACATTTGTTTAGCATTCCTCTAAGTAGGGAGAGGATCAGATTAACATCTCACCATAAGTGTATTACTGTTACAATATTTGCATGTGTCACTAGCATATTGGAGCATAAAATAAAGTTAATCTGTATCTAAAATTAAAGTATTTGATATTGCAGAAGTAAAACAAATCTATGTCCCTCCACAGCTGCTACCAGACCTGCTAATTGGCTGTAGTCTAAAATTTTCTGTACTTAATGTTACATTGAAACGTCTCAACTTTTACCACTGTTTTCCAATATTTACTTTGCTTCAGAGCAACAATATATCAATTCGGTGAGGGCAGAGTTTATCCAGCAGAATTCAATACCTTAATGAAATCAAGCTCGAACTAACGGACAGTTTGACAATCTTAATTCTACCGCCTCTGTACTCTAGCAGAGTACAGTCAGTTGTATTTAGATGATACTTTCAATTCCAGTTATAACTATTTTAATGGATGTTAAATTTCACCTGTAGAGAGCTTCTCTAGTATTTTGGGGGATAGGGAAGCATTGATTTTAATTAAATGCCTTAACAGCCCTAAAGAAACTTGCCATCACCTTTAGAACTTGTCAAATTTAAATTTGAGTTTTCTGGATCATATCAGACTTGGAACGTCAATTCTCTCGGTTCTCTGCCATTTTGATTTACTTAAACGGTTTTCCTCTTTTAACTGTTCGAAACACAATAAAACACTAAAGAGCTATAGGTGCTGGGAATCAAACAAAAACACAACTTGCTGGACGAAAAACATCAGCAGGTGCGGAAGCAACTGTACAGAGAAAGCAGAATTAACCTTTCGGGTCCAGTGGCTGTTCTTCGGACTGATTTCCAGCTGGGGAGTAGGTTGGTATTTGGTGATGTAGGGCCGAGAAATAAACGATAGCTGGAGATGGAGCTGAGAGAAAATAAAAAGTTGTCAAATTAAGGAAGGAGGTTGAAGACACGTGGAAGAGAAGGCTTGGGACAACTGAATAGCTTTTACGAAGAGAGATAACAATACGTAGAGCTGGCTGAACATAGCAGGCCAAGCAGCCTCAGAGGAGCAGGAAAGCTGACGGTTCGGGGGCCCGAAACGTCAGCTTTCCTGCTCGGCCTCCTGTGTTCAGCCAGTTCTACACCTTGTTATCTCAGATTTCCTACTATCTCTGAAACAGCTTTTACAAAGAGCCGGGTGGCCTGCATATTCAACCGGAATGTGTTTTTTAGCAAGGTGCTATAATAAAATTGTCACTGCGTCAGGATCCTTATAGTATGCAGAGTTATACTGGAATAAAAACAAAATACTGCGGATGCTGGAAATCTGAAACATCCATAATGTTTGAGGAAACTCCACCAGTCTGGCAACATCTGTGGAGAGAAAAACCTGAGTTGACGGTTTATGTTCTATAGAACTATTTTTCTGTCTCTAAGACGTTTTCTCCAGCACTTCGTCCTTAATCCGTAGTGTTAGTTATAAGGCAGGTGAGTCGAGCTGAATAACTTCTAGACCTTCTTCGTCCAAAGTGGCCCTTCAAGAGCGGCCACAGTACGCAATAAAGATTGTGTAAGTTACAAAATGAATTGGATGTTAGTGTAACATCTCAAACTGAAGCGAAATAGAATGGGTGCTGGAACCCTGCATTTAAAAAAAAATGTGCTGGAGAACGCGATGAATCTGGCAGCTACCGTGGAGAAAGGCCTGACCGGCCTTCGCTTCAACATAAACAAATTGCTGGAGAAACTCTAGGGCTGGTAGCATATGAATGGAAAGAAAGGTAACGTTTCGAGTCTGACACAGCTCTTCAATAAAAATACATTGCTGGAGAGGGAGAGAAATAGAATTAAGATTTTGAGTCCACTATAACTCTTCCTCTGAACTGGTAGGGGCTGGGGGGGAAGGTGGTAAATGTGTAGATGCAGATGACAACCTTCGGATCTACCGTCTTCCGGGGTCCGCCACTATTCCTGGTGGTTACGTTTGGGGAGGGGGCGTGGTCGGCGCGCCCATGTGTGAGCGTGCCCGCGCACCACATGCGTGCGCGGGCACGCGGTGCATCCGGGTTCCCGGTCCGCCGTCTTTCCCTGTGTGTGTGGTGCGCGGCGGCGGGAAATGGCGCCCGAATGTTGGCGAGTGTAAACAGCGAGCGATCGGCGGCCCAGCGACAGCGAGCGGCCCCCGGGCCTCCCGGACACACGGCCCCAGCCGGCAGCCCGGTAAGGCGGCCACGCGAGGGAAGGACGGGTAGGGATGGGGAGGTGGGTGTGGGGAAAACACGATCTCATTTTCCTTCCGCGGCTTTCTCGCTGTGCCTCCCGCCTCCCCGTCAACTGACAAAGGAGAGAGAGCGAGGGGGAGGGGCCGCTACCGTCTCCGTCCACAACAACACCCCCACGTCCCCATGCCAGGGGAAAGCAGAATCAGTCCAGTCCGGGGCTGTGTTTTAGGCCTGGGGGAGATGCGGCACAGTCTGAAGGGCCCGTCTAGAGGCAGAGGTGACACTCGGTGCTGGTTCTAGGCCTAAGGCCGCTCGGGCTCCTAGTTTTAAATTTTAACCTGTAGCCGCTAAGCGGGCGGGCAAGCGCGCACCGTTTCTCCGCCTTGCCCCCCCCCC
>JAHRHZ010000048.1:14781297-14881504 GCA_024137785.1 Ginglymostoma cirratum | reverse complement strand
TGGACTTCACAAGCTTCAAAATCTCCCCTCTCCCCTACCACATCCCAAAACCAGCCCAGCTCGTCCTTGCCTCCCTAACCTGTCCTTCCTCCCACCTATCCCCTCCTCTCACCTCAAGTCCCACTCCCATCTCCTACCTACTAATCTCATCCCACCCCCTTGACCTGTCCGTCTTCCCTGGACTGACCTATCTCCTCCCTACCTCCCCCCTACACTCACCTTTACTGGCTCCACCCCTGCATCTTTGACCTGTCTGTCTCCTCACCACCTATCTTCTCCTGTATCCATCTTTTTTCCGCCTCCCCCTCTCTCCCTATTTATTTCAGAACCCCCTTCCCATCTCTCATTTCTGAAGGAGGGTCTAGGCCCAAAATGTCAGCCTTCCTGCTCCTCTGATGCTCCTTGGCCTGCTGTGTTCATCCAGCTCTACACCTTGTTTTGCTGCCAATACAAAACAAAGTACATCACACTATCAATGTGAAAATATAAGCTGTGAGCAGAATGCACAAAACCCTGCAAAAGACAGAGAGAGAGAGAGAGAGAGAGGCCAATCCTGCTAGAAGATAAAATAGCAGGTCTTTGCTTAGAAAGTTTGAAGTAGAAGTTAATCAATGTGACGCGACTGTGATTTACACATGTATGATAGGAAACCTCTTTTGAATCTTGGGCCTCGATTTCATCAAACAGGCGGATGACCCAATGCAGCAGGGTTATCTAGGGTTAGGGTTAGGGTTAACCCTAACCCTAACCCTATGCTATTGTAACAACCCACAACAAGTAGGGCTGATGGGGATAATCCTGCAGCTGGCTGGGGATTAGGTTATTCCAAATCTTTCTAAAAACTGAGTTCGGTATACTTATGTTATATTGGTGTCATACTAACATATAAAATACAATAGTGACCAATGAGCAACGTTTTACTGATATACTTATGTCGAAATCCAAATGACATTTGTTAATTGATCGAGCCAAGGTTACAAATTTTCATAATAAGTTGGAATGTAATGCTGAATTTACATAACATGGGTGACTTTTTATAAGGCTATGACCTTTCTGGTTTTTAAATTATATATCTTCCTTTGGCTATCTTTAGTGGATCACAGAATCAATAGTTCCAACGGCTGTTAAACAGTGGAGGTTAAGGCCACCTTTTGAAAAAATTAATAATTGCTGCTGTTGTCTCTCAAATTTGTTGACTTTTGAACTTTCAGTAACTAACTTTACTGATGGTGCACCAAATAGAGTCAAAAACATATATTTTTTGGTTTTCCAGTATGTATTGAGTCATCTACTAAATTATAACAATGTTTGTTTCATTTAAGATAGATGATCATGATCATGAAAAGGAGATGTGATTTGAGTAATAGTTCCTTTTTTTTATTCGTTCATGGAGTGAGTGTGTTGCTGGCAAGGCCTGCATTTGTTGACCATCCCTAATTGCTGTTGAGTTGGCAGAGGTGAACTACCTTCTTGAACTGCTGTAATCGTTTGGAGGTATACTCTCAATGCTACTGTGGAGGAAGTTCCAGGCTTTTGACCTAGTGACAGTGAAAGAAAGCAATTATAGTTCCAAGTTAGATGGTGTGTGACTTAAAGAAGAACCTGTAGGTAAAGATGTTCCTGTGGATCAATTGTTCTTGTCCTTCTAAGTGGTAGAAGCAGCACATTTGAAGGGCTTTGCCAAAGGAAGCCTGGTGAGTTGATGCAATGCACCTTGTATCCTATACATTGTATGCACTGTTGCCACTGTGTCAGCGGTGGTGTGACTGAATGCTTAAGATGTGGATGGTGCAAATCAGTTGGGTTGCTTTGTCCTAGATAGTGTCAAGTTCTTTTCTGTATTGTTGGAGCTGCACTCATCCGGACTCCCTACAGAACACCAAGTCTCTGACTTGCTTTGCCAAAGTATTTGTATGACTAAATTCCTGATTCTCTAACAATTGGAGAGAGGGAATGAGTAATTTTATATACTAAAAAATCAATTTTCAGAAACCTTTGAAAGTGGAAAGTGATTGTTATTATATGATGCAAAGATGCCAAATAAATTCACTTGTAATTTCTATTCATTTGTGTGGTAAGCAAAAAAGGATTTATAAAGTACTAGCAAAGTTTATAACCTGGTAAATACCTGTTTAAAGTTGTGGAATAGCTCCAGCAGTTTCTTGAACTTTTAAAACCAATGCGCTTTTTTTTTGTAGTAATCCAAGTTCTTTATCATCCAGTCGTACACAACAAATGCATGCTTGTAACTGGATCCGAAATCATTTGGAGGACCACCCGGATACTTCACTGCCCAAACAAGAAGTCTATGACGAATACAAGTAAGTGTTGCTGCCGAAGATCTGACAAGACATGCTGTTTTTTCTTCTGAAATGTATATTCACAGTACAATTTAATCAAGGTATCTTATAACTATGCATTGCATTAATAAATTATTTTTCTGTAAAAATATATATGTTTTCTATCAATGTTCCATTTTTATTTGTTATCATTTGTCATAAGACTTTTCCTGATTTAACAATGATTTCACATTAATTACAGACTGATTTTGTCAGCCTTAAAAGTCATTTTTGGGTTTTATTTGTGACCTTGGAAATTATTTTCATTTTTGTGTGCTTCTGTATGATGTAACTGGTCTAAGTCATAATAGCGGATAGTTCTAATTTGTCTTCAGTCCTTTAACGAATAATGCCTATCAATTTATCTAATAATTTTTATTAAGTCAAGAATAGGTATGGCAATGTTAAGGGATACTCATCTGACATTGTATATGTAATACTTTAAAATTTTTACAAAGTATTGCACTTAGCTTGATTATATGGCAATAGTTATATATTCTTAAAAGTACAGCATGTTTTTGGGTTCACAATTCCCCTGTTGATGAAGCATTTTGTAAAAATATAAGTTGATTGCAGTTGATTATTTGGATCTTTTCACTCAACATATTGAAGTGTTGCATTATATACGCTAACGTTTTCCTTGCCATTGTTAGAAAATTGAATTCTGGATCACCTATAGCTATCCAGATTTATGAAAGTAGACTGGGATGTCAAGCTATTTGTTTGCTTGGTTAACTTCTGTTCAGGGTTGTAATTTGGTTTTGAAGAAGAATATCGGAATTGTGAACCAATGGCCTGAAATTATGATGTTTGTTGATTTCAGTATGAAGGACTGAAGATGTGCATTTTGGTAGATCTTCTAGATCCTGTTGTGCACATGAAAGGATTGCAAAAACAGAACCTTGAGTTTTTTTTTAAAAATTTCACTACCTTTCACTTTTATCAAAGGACTTTGGAACTGAAATTCTATTTGTCTTCTCCACATTTCTCCCAGTGAAATGAAGTAGCATCTAACATTTAGACTGGGACTGCCATAAGGGTTTAGATGGAGAGAAATTTGAGTATATGCAAGAAAATTTCCTTCATTATGCAGATGAACCTACTAAGAAGGAGCAAAACTTCACCTTTTCTTAGGAAATAAGGCAGGGCAAGTGACTGAGGTGTCAGTGAGGGAGCACTTTTCGGCAAGTGATCAGAATTCTGTTGGTTTTAAAATAGTTACGGAAAAGGATAGACCTGATCGAAAAGTTAAAGTTCTAAGCTGGAGTAAGGCCACTTTTGAGGGTATTAGGCAAGAACTTCCAACAGCTGATTGGGAGAGGTTATTGCAGGTAAAGGGGCAGTTGTAAAGTGGGAGGCATTCAGAAATGTAATAATGAGAGCCCAGAGGCGGCATGTTCCTATTAGTGTGGAGGGAAGACTGGTAAATATAGGAAATCCTGGATGACTAGAGCAATTGAGGTTCTGGTCAAGAATAAGGAGGAGGCATATGACAGGTATAAATGGCTGGGACCAAGTGTATCACTCAAGAGTATAAGAAAGAGTATATGCGAGAGAAATCAGGAGGGCAAAAAGGGGACATGAAACAGCTGTGACAAACAGGGTTAAGGAGAATCCAAAGGGATTCTACAAATACATTAAGGACAAAAGGGTGACTAGTGCCCCTACAAAGTCAGCAAGGCTGCCTCTATGTGGAAGTAGAGGAGATGGGTGAGATACTAAATAAGTATTTCATGTCGGTATTTACTGTGGACAAGGATGTGGAAGCTAGGGAACTTTTGACAAATAAACAGTAGTGTCTTTTAAGTGTCCAAATTACAGAGGTGGTGGTGCTGGATGCCTTAAAACACGTAAAGGCAATAAATCCCCAGGACTTGATCAAGTGTATCCCAGAGCTTTGTAGAAGTGGTTGCTGGGCTCTTTGCTGACATATTTGTATCAGCAATAGCCACGAATGAGTTGTCAGAAGACTAGGGTGTGGCTAATGTGCCATTATTTAAGAAAGGTGGTAAGGAAAAGGCAGGGAACTACAGACTGGTGAACCTGATGTCAGTGGTGGGTAAGTTGTGGGGGGGTTTCTAAGGGACAGGATTTACATGTATTTGGGAAGGTAAGGACTGGTTAGGGGTAGTCAACATCGCTTTATGCGTGGGAATTCATGTCTCACCAAGTTGATTGAGTTTTTTGAAGTGACAAAGAAGATTGAGGGCAGACCAATGAACATTGCATATATGGATTTCAGCAAGACATTTGACAATGTTCTGCGTGGTAGACTGGTTAACAAGGTTGGATCACATAGAATCCAGGGAGAGCTAGCCATTTGGATACAAACTTAGATGGAAGGTTGGAGACAGAGGGTACTGGTGGAGGGTTGTTCTTTGGACTGGAGGCTGTGACCAGTAGTGTGCCGCAAGGATTGGCGCTGGGTCCGCTGCTTTTTGTCATTTATGTAAATGAGTATAGGAGGAATGCTAAGTAAGTTTGCAGAGGACACCAAAATTGGGGGTATAGTGGATAACGAAGAAAGTACCTCCAGAGTACAATGGGACCTCGATCAGGTGGGCCAATGGGCCAAAGAGTGGCAGATGGAGTTTAATTTAGAAAAATATGATGTGCTGCATTTTGGAAAGGCAAACGGGGCTGAATTTATACAGTTAATAGTAAGGTCCTGGGGCGTGTTGCTGAACAAAGAGACCTTGGAGTACAGGTTCATAGTTCCTTGAAAGTGGAGTCACAGGTAGATAGGATAGTGAAGAAAGCATTTGGAATGCTTGCTTAATTGGTCAGTGCATTAAGTATAGGAGTTGGGAGGTCATGTTGCGGCTATGCAGGACATTGGTTAGACCACTATTGCAATATTGCCTGCAATTCTCGTCTCCCTGTTTATAAGAAGGATGTTTTGAAATTTGAAAGGGTTCAGAAAAGACCTACAAGGATACTGCCAAGGTTGGAGGATTTGAGCTATAGGGAGAGGCTGAATAGGCTGGGGCTATTTTCCCTGGAGCATTGGAGGCCAAGGGGTGACCTTTTAGAGAGGTTTTTCAAATTATGGACAAGGTGAATAGCCAAAGTCTTTTTCCTAGCATAGAGCAGTCCAAAACTAGCAGGTTTTGGTCATGGATTTAAGGTGAGAGGGGAAACAATATAAAAGGGACCTAAGGGGCAACTTTTTCACGCAGAGAATGGTGCATGTATGAAGTGAACTGCCAGAGGAAGTGGTGGAGGCCAGTACAATTACAACATTTTAAAAAGCATCTGGATGGGTACATGAGTAGGGTTTAAGGGATTATGGGCCAAATGCTGGCGAATAGAATGAGATTAATTTAGAATCTCTGGTTGGCATGGACGAGTTGCACAGAAAGGTCTGTTTCTGTGCTGTACAACTCTGACCCTGTGCGGAACTTTTTCTTTCTTGAATCTCTCTGTAGTATATGCATAATCAGTTTTTTTTAAAATGGAGCAAAGGTTCAAGTAGATTCATCCGTAGACTAAAATTAGAGTATTGGTTTGTGTTATTCCAAACAAATTAGGAAACCAGAGAATTTTGTGATTTCTTTTCTACTGCTGTTACGTTGAAAGCTGTAATTGTCCTCCACAGTTTTCTCCCTTATCTTGCACAGCTGTATTATGTTATTTGCATTGCTGCTAATTTATTTTTCTATCAATTTAGTCTTTCTGATTGAAGGCACAAAAGTTCTTGTAAATATTCATTCATTAACATCACAACCAGATTAATTGGTAATTGTTATAATTTAGCACACTGGGCACTCAAAAGTCATGACGCAAGAGATTTGAATTTCTGTGCGTAGTTCATCACCAGGTGTGTTGTCATTCTAGCTGCACCATTAATCAGGTAAAGACTTTCTGTATAGGAAAGACACATTGGCAAGGGAAACAACTATGGCACTGTGAATCATCTCCTGGTGGCCAGCAACTGAGAGGCATTGATAAGTGGCTATCTTGTTTCTTTTTAATGTATGAGAACAGTGATCACCTTTTTTAGTTGCAATGTGACCAAATAGAATTTCACATTTTATTTTCCAGAGGCTATTGTGACAATCTTGGTTATAACTCTTTAAGTGCAGCTGACTTTGGGAAGGTTATGAGGAATGTCTTTCCAAACATGAAAGCTCGACGCCTAGGCACGAGAGGCAAATCAAAATATCCTTTTAGAGTTGCTCTGATATTAGAGTGCTAATGTCTTCATTTTTAATTTGAGTAACAGCATTCCTGTATGACCCCAGTGAATGATCCTGTTAAGGACTGTTAAAGTTTCAAGCAGAAGTTGGAACAGCTAGCAATTTACCAGCAACTATGACAAAATTCCAAGTTTATAACTAGAACAAACTTGTAGTACATCAACAAGACTTAAACTCAGTGAGAACTATTAACACTCAAATTACCCTCTAAATGCTGTTCTACCTTTTATTTCCCCTCAGAGGTGCCTTATTTCATAACGTCTTTAAGATTCATTTACATTTCTGAGACCAACTCAAATAGTACATTGCAATTGTTCAGAATTCATTATTTATATTCAGTGTTCCAACGACTTACCAAGGTAAAAGCTTTAATAAGGTCCCTTCCATTATTTTTTTGGATAAGCAACCTTCCAATTTCTTTACTGACTCAGGATTTTGGATTCTACATTTCCAGAACTACCCTTCCTGCAGGTTTTTCACAGTGGCTTAAAACATTTGAAAACGTCCTTGGTTTCTAGCTGCAAACAGTTCTGATTTCAAACTGCAGCAAACTTGATTATCATGTCATGATCATGGATGATGGTAATACTAAACAAGTCAGATCCCAGAGTGAGACCTGGCTTGATGGATTGCAAGTTATTTATTTTTTTCTCTTTTCTTACTTTGATAGTCAGTCCATTAACAGATTCACAGAAGGCTATCAATATGCTTTTATCAAAAGAAAGTGTAAATTATGTTGCACCATCCAAGAACTGTTTGAAACTGTTTTATTAAAAATATCAGAAAAAAATCAACCATTTCCCCACAACCTTAACCGTCAAACCTTAGTGAAAGATTATCCCTGTCTCCACACTGTAGCTCCAAGATCAGTTTGCTGAATTATAATTGTCTTAAATTTGTGCTGTTTACCAGTGTTTTCCCTACTGAACTTGCATTTAAAATTCAATTTTTAATGCTGAAAAGACATGCTTCTAAAACACATGAACTATGACATTAAGCATTCATAACAATACACAAAGAAAATTCTTTTTGAATAGATCATTGCAATTTCGCATGTAACTAAGCAACTGGTCCTGAAATCCTCCTTGTTTGGTCATAGAGAATATTACTACAATTGCCCTTTCCATTTATAAAAAATTTTAAGTACTAATTACTCAATTTAAAATGTTGGACGGAACAAAAATTTCACCTTTGTAACTGTTCTATTGCATGAATTGTCTATCAGCAATAAGCTACTTATCTGTTGATAATCTGCGTGAGCTTAATGTAATGATAAAATGTTACTTTTATTAATTTTAAAGGAAGTGTGGCTCTTTTATTGGATTTAACAATTGACCTGAGCTGTTTACTACAAAAGAAGGTCACTCATCTAGCAGGTAAATTAGAACAATGGTATGCAACCCTGTAACAGTGAAGGAATGCATATTATTGTCCAGATTTTTTTGCAGTTTTTGCTGAGATATGGAAACGTTTGATACATTGCCATTTAGGTTCTGGCACGCACCTATAACATCTTGGAGCAAGCTCTCTGACCTTGGAACTGTAGAAGGTTTATGGTATGTTGTGAGAGAAAGGGCATAGATGAGGAGAAATGATCAAACGCTTGAAAACAAAAAAACTGAAAGGGTCAGGATGGATTTCGGATTCATAATGCCAAAGAATTTGTTGTTTTGAAAAGGCTACAGATGCAGATTTTTATACTTTTTCTCCTTAATTTATTAATGGGGTTGTCTTCTATTTTGCATTTATCATTTCTTCTTCTTTGATACCCTTAAAGTTCCAATTCATTGAATTCAAACTTCACATAATCCTTTGTTTTTAAGTCTTGTGTTCTACTGTCGTCATACTTATTTTACTTAGAATAAAACTAAGTTATTTGACCTTAACTCCTTGAAACATATTGCTATAGTGGTCTGAGGAAAAAAGCTTTTGTTCATATGCCATCGCTACCAAGTCTGGATTTTCACAAAACTGGAGAAGGGGTAATTATCTTCTGTAATCAAGACTATTAAGATGTGAAATTTAAACAATACTACAAGTTGATAAGTCTGATGGAAACCAATAGAAGGATTTATAGATACCAAACCTGAAACACTGAGATTTACAATGATCTTCTCCATTTGTTCTATGGTCAAATTACAATTAAATTCTCTCTCATTCACCATGGAAGAAGCGATATTTTCTCTGTCCACAGATGCTGATAGCTTTGCTGAGTTTCTCCAGCACTTCATTAGAGATCTGAGACAAAATGTTTGCAATATTTTGCTTTTATTATTAGGGGAATCATTTGGTTCCTAGATTATTGTCTGTGTTTTGTTGACTCTTATCCCTTGTGCTCCATATAATTTCCATTATTCGCGGCAGCCATAACAATGATCAATTTGCACTTATCTGATATCATCTATGGATGATACCTTCACCTACACAACTGTTGAAATCCTCATGCATACTTAGGTTTCTTAAAATCCACTTCCACCAACCTCCAGTTTATTTCACAAACTCTAGCTCAACCAGAATTTTGCCGAGGCGCTCACTTCTGTCCTAATCGTGCTGAGAAATGCAAATTGTTCTTAAATATTGGAACAATCCATATTATTTCACATTCAAGTTCTTTTCAGGTTTTCCAGTAACTTCTGTCTTTCAACAAAATACCACCTTTTGTATAATGTTCAACTCTAACAAAGATACACTTATCTTGCATTCAGTTCAGCACATCTTTAATTCACATTTCAGTTTCTGATCACGTGCTGTTTTTCAGCTGGTTTTACTCTGGTTTTAAGATCTACACTAAATTTACAGATTCTTCTAATATGTTTATAATTTTATTGCCTGTTGAAATAATCTGCTTTCCAGACATATATGCTCTGCACCAAGCTCAGCGAGAAAGATTTAGTTGTCTAGTTTCCATAAAGCCTTCCATAATCATCTATCTAGCTATCTGAATTCTATAATTTTAAAAAAATTGTTTTGAAGAGAAATTAAAATTGCTTTGTGTTTCTTGCAGTAACAGTCCAAAGATGATAGAGTTCAGATTTGGCTGGGTGAAGAATAGGACACCAGCCTAAAGGACTTTGAGTCTTGAACATCTTCAATTTAAATGTATAGTTCAAATCAACATTACCATGAAAGAAATGTATTTGGGGATAAACTGCTCACCATAAATTGCAAGGACAAGCGTTTGTACATCGGAATTCAAGCTCCCACACAAACTGTAGCTCAGCTCAGAAGAGGCCGTTGTTTAACTTCTCATAGTTTCATGTTAGAAATTGTATATGAGCTTTCCGAAAACTTTATTAATCTTTGAATTAGGAGACCATTTGGTCTGCCTCATTGGTCTGCATGTGGAGAATGGGCTTCCAATATGAATTTAAAAATCCCAGCAAAGAGTGCAGGTACCATCTTCCAGTGAAACTAGTTTGATTATATTTGCAATTCCACTAAAACTGTTTCAGTACTGTCAAATTCAGATGTCCTAGAAGAGCTGAAGCTGAAGTTTGATGCTGCATATGAAATTATGGGGCTACATAATTTCTTCGTACAGGAAACAAGACTATTCGGGGATGGGTATAAAGGGGATGCATTAGCATAGTGGTATTGTCACTGGATTAGTAACGCAGAGTGCCATCTAATATTCTGGGTACATGGGCTGGGATCCATAACGGCAGATAGTCGAATTGAAAACTGTCAAATTTGAATTGTGAAATCTGAATAAATCCGCTTTGAATGTCAAATTTTATGGTAACCATCCAGACCAAACCCCGTCAAAATATATTAAGAAGATAACCTAGACCCAACCTTTTCTTATTTTAAAGGTAAGTGTAAGGCATCGCGTTCAGATGCAATTCGATTGGTCAACCTACTCAACTTGGAGCGAAACACTTTATTTTTACGCCACAGTTAAAATGCAGACAAAATAAAAACAGATTGGCTTAACTGTAACTCTGTCGAAACGCTTAACAAAATAATATATATATTTTACACACACACTAACTACTAATTAACTTTTCCAGTATAGTAACTTCACATGAACACACGCTTAGCAAAGGCAAGTTCAGTAAAATAGATTGTGGCATGGTGGCTCAGTGGTTAGCACTGCTGCCTCACAGCACCAGGGCCCCTGGTTTGATTCCACCCTTGGGTGACTGTCTGTTTGGAGTTTGCACATTCTCCCCGTGTCTGCGTAGGTTTCCTCCAGGTGCTCTGGTTTCCTCCCATAGTCCAAAGATGTGCAGGCTAGGTGGATTGGCCATGCTAAACTGCCCATAGTGTTCAGGATGTGTAGATTAGCTGGGTTATAGGAGGATGGGCCAGGGTGGGATGCTGTGAGGGTCGAAGGGCTTGTTTCCAAACTGTAGGGATTCCATGGATGTAATTCTGCCAGCTTTTAGCTGTAACAGAGAGAAATAAGAGCTTCCACGTCCAGCTTCAAGATCCCAGCAACTGGTGAAAGCTAAAATTAAAATTTCTGGTTATGTGGGAGCTTGATGCCACCCTTTTTTTTTTCAAATTCATTGATGGGATGAGGGTGTCGCTGGCTAGGTCGGCATTTATTGCTCATCCCTAAATGCCCAGAGGGCAGTTAAGAATCAACCACATTGCTATGGGTCACATGTAGGCCAGACCAGGTAAAAGTTGATGGTATCCTTCCCTAAAGGACATTAGTGAACCAGATGAGTTTCCCTGACAGTCGACAATGGATTCATGGTCATCATTAGACTCTGAATTCCAGGTTTTAATTGAATTTAAATTCCACTATTTGCCATGGCGGGATTCGAACCCAGCTCCCCAGAACGTTACCTGGCTCTCTGGATCAATAGGCCATCAATAATATCACTAGGCCGTTGCCTTCCCTTTTGAAGGCTGCTAGTATTGTTCTAACTCTTTCAAAAAAAAAACTCAAGGCCTCAGAAATACGAGATAACATGATGTAGAGCTGGATGAACACAGCAGGCCAAGCAGCATCAGAGGAGCAGGAAGGCTGACATTTCAGGCCTAGACCCTTCTTCAGAAATGGCTTCGCAGTGGGGTTAAAATTTTTTCGGAGATAGTAGGAACTGCAGATGCTGGAGAATCGGAGATAATTATCTCCGATTCTCCAGCATCTGCAGTTCCTACTATCTCATGGCCTCAGAAGCTGTTTATTAGCTTTGAGCGGATTGCTTGGCGCGTCCGACTCAACCTTCATTAAAAAAAAAACCAGGACAAAACCTCTAAAGCCATAGTATCGTCATATCTCTTACACCCCTACCAAAAAAAACCCATCAATAGATAAAGATGGCTTCATTTTTAAAAACCTTTAGTCTTTGCTATTAATATACTCCAATACATAAACATTACATTAACTCGAAGCATGCAGACATTCTCCTGCTACCGAACACATCCATCTTTGTTCATCAAAGTCATGCCAACAAGTCAGCAATTACGTTCTTCCATCCTGCCATGTGTATAATTTTCAAATTGAATGGCTGCAATAAAAAGCTCGATCTAAACAGTCTGAAATTTTTATCCTTAAATTTTTTCCAAAAATGTTGAATGGTTCTGATCAGTATAGACAACTGTCTCGAATTACTAGCAGCATAAATGTTGCAAGTTCAAAGTCTCCTTCTCAATTGTGGAATATTTCTTTGTTTTTATTCATTCATGGGATGAGGGCGTCACTGGCCCGGCAGTGTTTATTGCCCATCCCCAATTGCCTAGATGGTAGTTCAGAGTCAACCACATTACTGTGGGTCTGGAGTCACATATAGGCCAGACCAGGTAAGGATGGCAGTTTCCTTCCCTAAGGGTCATTAGTGAACCAGATGGGTTTTTCCTGACGATTGACAATGGATTCATGATCATTATTAGACCCTTAATTTCAGATTTTTTTTATTGCATTCACATTTCACCATCTGCCATGGCAGGATTCGAACCGGAGTCCCCAGAATGTTATCTGAGTCTCTGGACTAACAGTCCAGCAATAAAACCACTAGGCTATCACCTCTGCTGTTGATGATTATTCAGTTTTCTGGAAAAATATCCAATAGTTCTTTCTGTCTTCTCATCATCTTGCAAGAGTACAGCACTGAAACCCACATCACTGGCATCAATAGTCACCTTGAATGGCTTTGTGTAATTAAGTGTGGCTAACACAGATTTCAGGCTGTCAAATTCCTTCTGACAGTCCGCCGTCCACTGAAACTTTCTTTAACAAGTCAGTCAGTGGATCAACCACATTGCTGAATTTGCTACAAACTTCCCATGAAAACAATTGAGCCCCAGGAATCGTCGTACTTCCCTCTTCGATGGTATGGGAAACTCAACTCCCCAATAACCTTTGTTTTCACATTCCTTGTAGCCATTTGTCCATGTCCAACGACATGGCCCAGGAACGTGATGAGCTTTTGCGAACTCACTGATAAGCTGTTTATTGGCTTTGAGCACACTGCTTGGCACCTGTGTCTCAATCTTTCTTCATTTGGGGAAAAGAAAGGACAGAAAGTAACCTCTTAAAGCCTTGGTATCATCACAGTCATCTTTTAAAAAAAAATGTTCGCATGTGATTCCAGGCACAAAGCATCTGCCCACTTAAATGGGTGACCTGGCATTGACCTGGGTACCAGCAATGACATTGGTAAACTCAACCATGTCAACCCTGCAAAGCCCTATTTCCAAGCAGCTAGTAGGTCTTGAGAGAAGTGTCCCACCGACTATTCAGGCAACTACCTGCCACAGTCATACAGACTCATATCTCACATATAATAACCCTGGTTATGTCCTGTCCTCTTGGTGGGACAGTCCTGCCAGACACCCTTTTAAAACAGTTGGGAGTCATCAACGCTAATTCCACAATCCCATGAAGTCTTATGGCATTGGTCAAACATAGGAAATGAAGCCTTCTGATTTACCACTTACTGCCTCCCCTCAGCTAAAGAATAATTGCTTCTCCATTTTGAGCATTACTTCGAGGAAGCACTGTTAGTGGCAAGGGCAAACAATGTACTGGGAGGTAATTACTTAATGTCACCATAGAGGTGGTTTCATAGCATTATTGATGGAACTGACCAAGTCTTAAAGGACATAGCTGCTAGATTAGGTCTGTAGCAAGTAGTGAGGCAAACAATAAAAGTTAGGTAGATTTGTGATGACAACTTCAACTATCTCACATGTCTGTCTATGAGTGTCGATAGGAGTGACCACTACAGTTAGTGGAGAGACAAAGATCCCCCTTCCCCCTTGAGGATTGCCACCATCTTTTTGTGTAGCGTTACCACCGTGCTAAACGGGCGGCTGCTTTCAACAGATCTATCTACTCAAAGCTGGCCATCCATGAGACACTACAGGCCGTAAGTGGCAATAGAATTGTATTCACTCACAATCTGTGGCTTTAGGCCTGGCACATTTCCCCCACTTTACTATTGCCATCAAACTGGGAAATCAATGAAGAATGAAGAGGGCAGACAGAAAAATGAGGTGTCAACCTAAAGCTTCAACTCGGGACCATTGGCATGCCAAACAGCATAATTAGCTTGCCAAAAATACTAAGATGATGTCACACACTACAGATCTAATCTAAGCTTTGAAGTCATAGTCATAGAAATATACAGCATGGATACGGACCCTTCAGTCCTACTATCCATGACTACCAGATATCCTAAATTAATCTAAACCCATTTGCCAGTATTTGGCCCCTATCACCAAATCTTTCTTAGTCATACACCTGTCCAGATGCCTTTTAAATGTGGAATTTGGACCAGCTTCCATCACTTCCTCTGGCAGCTCGTTCCATACACACAACACCCTCTGTGCGAAAACATTGTCCCTCAGATTCCTTTTGAATCTTTCTCCTCTCACCTTAAACCTTTGCCCTCTAGTTTTGGTCTCCACTCCTTGACTATTCACCCTATCCGTGCCCCTCATGATTTCATAAAGTACTAAGTCATGCCGAACCTGTCTGATTAAATGTTTTAAGGATGATCAGGTGTGCAGATGAGGGTAGTGAAGTTATGGATTTCAGCAAAGTCATTGACAAACATAGAAAATAGGTGCAGGAGTAGGCCATTTGGCCCTTTGAGCCTGCACCACCATTCTATAAGATCATGCAATTTCACTATCCCACTTTTGCTATCTCTTCATACCCCTTAATCCCTTTAGCTGCAAGGGCTATTTCCAGCTCCCTCTTGAATATATCTAATGATCTGCCCCCAACAGGATTCTACAGGTTCATAACTGAGTGAAGAAATTCTTCTTCATCTCAGTCCTGAATGTTTACCCCTTATTTTAAGAGCATGATCCAATTTCTGGACTTCCCCAGTGTCAGGAACATTTTTCCTGCATTTAGCCTGTCCAGTCCTATCAGAATTTTATGTTTCTACGAGATTCCCCCTCATTCTTCTAAATTCCAGTGAATACAAGTCCATTTGATCTAGTCTGTCTTCATACGTCAGTTCTGCCATCCCAGGAATCAGTCTGGTGAACTTTCACTGGACTCCCTCAATAGCAACAGTGTCCTTCCTCAGACTTAGAGACCAAAACTGCGCACAATGCTCAATGTATGACCTCACCAAGGCCCTGTATAACTGCAGCAAAACATCCTGACTCCTGTACTCAAATCCCGTCACTGTGAAGGCCAGCTTTCCTCACCATCTGCTGCATCTGCGTACGAACATTCAGCGTCTGTTCCATTATCACACTCTTGTGTTGCTGAAGTGCAACAAGGTCCGTATGAAAGCACATGGGATCCAGGCTAACTTGGCAAGTTGGATCCAAAATTAGTTTGGTGGTAGGGGATAGTGGATGGTGGTAGAATTTTGTTTGTGTGACTGGATGCCAGTGACCAGTGATGTAACACAAGGATCCGTGCTGAGTCCCTTTGTGGTATATATAAAGGACATTGTTGAAAATGTGAGGACACTTATTTATAAGTTTGCAGATGACATGAAGATTGACAAGGTAGTTGACAATGGCTTCGGAAGGATAGAGAAGGATTGGTCAGATGAGCAGATCAACAGTAGATGGAATGTAGCCATGAAGAGCATAAGGTGATGCATTTTGGAAGTGACAAGTCAAGGGAGCCCTCAATGAGTGGCAGGATACTAGGAAGTTCAGAGGAACAGAGGGATCTTGCACCCTTCTCCGTAGATCCCCAAAGGCAACAGGACAGGTTAATAAGGCATACGGGACATTTGCCTTTATCAGTCAAGGCATAGGTTATGAGAGCAGGGAGGTTATGTTGGAGCTGTATAAAACTTCAGTTAGGCCACAGCTGAAGTACTGTATGCAATTCTGGTCACCACATTATGTGGTATGTGATTGCCCTGGAGGTCGTGTAGATGACATTTCGAGGATGTTGCCTGGGATGAAGAGTTTAGCTATGAAGAGAGGCTGGAAAAGCTCGGGGTATTTTCTTTAGAGCAGAAAGATTAACAGGGCCCTGATTGAGGCGTATATAATTATAATTTGATTATAATTTTCTACATTGATAGTGTGGATAGAAAGCATCTGTTCCCTTAGTTGAAGGATCAATAATGAGGGTGCGTAATTTTATTATGAAAGGTGAAAGTTTTTAAAGGGGATAGAAGGAAATGTTCTTCACCAGAAGGATAGTGGGAATCTGGAATGTACTGCCTGGGAGGGCCGTTAATGTGGGAAATCTCGCAACCTATAAAAAGTACTTGGAAGAGCCCTTGAAATGTCATAACATTCAAGGCTGTGGGCCAAATGCTGGAAAATAGGACTAGTGAAGATTGAGTAGTTTTTGGCATTGCAGACTTGATAGGCTGAAGGACTGTTCTGTGTGATTCTATGATTGGACCTGTGAAAAGCTACTGAGTTGTAAATTCAAAGGCAATGAGCTCCATATTCTCAAAGTTCTCTGGTTAAAGAAAAGCAGAATGGTCACCCCTGTGAGATGAGTTGGGAGGTTGATACTCCATGATTAATTTTGTTATTATCACAATAGAAGTATATTCATAGATTAATCTATCATTCTCCTTAACTGTAAATGATACAGCTTTTAGTGGAATAACCTGTGACTCTGCTTAGCCTCATTTGACAAGGAAATGCACTATGGGATTGTGAACAGAATGAAGGGAAGACATTTATGTGTGAAAATTGCAAGACCACTTGGAGACCTGTATTTACCTCACTTCTATTCACAGAGCCAGATTGTGAAAACTTGCAACCTTCAAGTTTGTATGAGTGGAGTTTACATTTCCTAGATTGGTCAGTCCTCATTGAAAGAAAGTGGTGTTATCAACAGAAGAAGAGTGGGAGAGAGTTACAACCGGAAGGAAAAACATAGAATAGTTTTTCTGTATACTGGCTTTTTGTTTAAAACTTGTAGTACCTCAAGAGAAGAAATTGCATTTGATTAGTGAAATCTTTGTCTTGCAGTTCACTTCTGTAATAGTGTGTGTTTACATTTTTGTAGCTGTATAATCATTTAGAATTTTACTTCTCAAGACTGTGGCTTGACTGTATAAAGACATCTCTGAATCTCACCTCTGTAAACACACTTATATCTTTGTATTGGATAGCCAGTGACACCCACATCCCATAAGTAAATTAAATAAACTAAACGCAGCAGCAAAATTATGCACAGTAAGATCCCAAGAATAAAATTTTGCTTCCAACTGGATAATCTGTTCAGTCATGTCTTTTGTGAGATAAATAGCAGTTCACCACTAGGACTCTCCTGCTGTTGGAAAATAACATTATGAATGGTCAATAGTGGGAGCTTTCTATAATATTCGATTTAATTCTTCAGACTTTATAAGGTCAATTCCAACAAGTCTCCGAACCTTGAGAAAGGAAACTCCTTACTGACTTCTCACCTACCCAGCTACTTCTAAGCTCCAGCAGGTACAAATGTCACCTACTCAACCTTTCCTCATAAGACAACATGTCAATTGCAGCCGTTAGTTGAACATTGTCTGAACTGCTTCCAATGCATTTCCTTAAATAAGGATACCGAAACTGTACTACTCCAGATGTGGTCTAGTACTGATGGCTTATACTTTGGAATAGCTGCTCCCTTAGCTAAACTATTCCAGAATAACTACAATACTGGCATCTACTCAACAACGTGGAAAATTGCCCAGGTATATCCTGTCCCCAAAAAGTAAGGCACATTCAACTTGGCCAGTTGGCACCTTGTCTGGCTACTCTCAATCAGCAGTAAAGTAATTAGAGATTTTTGACAGCTGTATTCAAGCAGCAGTTGCTCAGAATAACCTACTCACTGCTAAATTTAGGTTTAGCCCGAGCCATGCAACCTGTCCTCATTAAAACTTTGGTCCAAACATGGAAAAAAGGGCTGAATTCCAGAGGTGAGGTAAGAGGAACTGCCCTAGTCGTCAAGGTAGTATTTACCCAGTATGGTTTCAAGGACGAATAAAAAGACTGGCGTTGCCAATTGGGGAATGCTGTCTGTTGGTTTGAGTCATACCTAGCAGAAAGGAAGATTATTGTGGTTGTAGGCAGTCAGTCATTGGGTCCAAGGACATCTTTTCAAGAGTTCCTCAGGTAGTCCAACCATTGCTAGCTGCTCCCTCAGAGAGTTTCCGAACATCATAAGGTCAGTACAGTAGGTTTTTGCCTACTGTAACATACTGAATCACCTGTTACACCTCATACTGAAGCAGTGTTCATTTGCAGCAAGACCTGGATAACCTGCAAGTTAGGTCTGATAAGTGGCAAATTTCATACCAGGTAATGACCAACTCCAACAAGAGAAAATCTCACAATTATCTCTTGTAATTCAATGGCAGTACCATTACTGAATTCACCACCATCAACATTTTGGGGCTTGTCATTGACCAGAAACTGAACTGGAACAACCATATAAACACCGTGGTAGCAAGCTGGTCAGTGGCTCTGAGTTCTGTATTGAATAACTTGCTGCTTGTTTCCTCAGTAGTGATCACTATCCAGAATGCATAAGTCAGAAGCGTGATAGAATACTCTCCCCTTGCCTGGAAGTGTGCATCTGCAACAACACGCATAAGCTTAACTCTGACTGTCCAGTCAGTCTAACTTGGTGATGGAGAAACTATTGGAAGCAGTTGTTATGGATCGGATCAGATCCCTTCAAAATATTTTAAGAAGATAGCATAGACCTAAAATTTCTTATTTTGAAGGCAAATGTAAAGTGCTGTGTTCCAGATGCAATTTGACTGGTCAAATTACTTGACATTAAGCAAAACACAATTTATTCAAACACTATAGTTAAAATGCAACAAAAGAAGAACTTGACTCTATTGGAAAACTTAACAGAATAATCAATACAGTAACTATTGTTAATTAACTTCCAATATAGTAACATCCCATACACGCACCCTTTTGTGAAAAGGTAAATTCACGAAACAGACTTTGTCTCACATGCAGTCCAGCAGTCTAGGAAGGGAACCTGCAGCTTTTGGCTGTAATCAAGAGAGGGGGAAGAATAACTTGCACTTCAGCAAGCCCAAAACGGCAATTGCTGAAACCTAACTAAAACTCCTTGATCTGTGCGAACTTGACCACCCCACTCAGGCTGCTTCTATTGCTCCAACTTTATTTTTTAAAAAAATAAGTTTTTATCTTTTCATAGGCTGCTCGCTACCAGGCCCCTCCCAATCTCTCTCTCTCAAAGAAACCAGGATAAAACATACCTGTTAAAGCCATAGCATCATCTCTCAATTCTGAGGGACAGAATTAATGTGCATTGAAGAGGCAGGGAAGTAATTAAAAAGAATCAGCATAGCTTTGTTAAAGGGAAGTCATGTCTGACAAATTTGATTGAATTTCTTCGAGGTAGACTGGTTTGTAGATGAGGGCAACGCTTTTGTTATAGCCTACTTGGACTTAAGGGTTTTGATAAGGTCCCGTGTGGAAGACTGGTCACAAAGTTCAGAGCACGTGAGATCCAAGGAAATTTGGCAATTTGGATCCGTAATTCACTGACTAGCAGGGAGCAGAGGTGATGGTTGAGTGGTGTTTGTCCAACCGGAAGTCTGTGCCCAATGGCTTCCCACGGGGATCATTGTTGAGGCCCTTGCTGTTTGTGTAGTTCCTACAGATAATTTAGACTTGAATGTAGGAGAGTTGATCAGTGAGTTCACAGACGATGCACAAATTGGTAGCGTGTAAATGCAGAGAAGGATATAGACAGATGGGTCATATGGGCTGATCAGTGGCAAATGGAACTCAATCCAGATGAATGTGAGTTGAAGCACTTGGGCAGGACAGAAAAGATCAGGGAGTACACGATGTGCTGTAGGACCCTGGGAAGCACCAAGGATCAGAGAGTCTTTAATGTGTATGTCCACCTGTTCCTTAAGGTGTCAGGGGAAGTGAATAAAGTGGTTAAGAAGGCATATGATATACTTGCACTTAATAGCAGAGGCATTCAGATCCAGTGCAGGGAGGTTACGTTGGAACTGATTAAAATGTTGGTTAGGTCACAGCTAGAGTATTGTATGCAGTTCTGAAATCCACATTATAGGAGCGATGTGATGGCATTGAAAAGGGTGCAGAGGAGATTTACTTGAATGTTGCCAGGGCTGGAGAATTTAAGTTGTGAAGAGCGATTGGACAAACTGGGTTGCTTTCCTTAAAGCAGAGGAGATTGAGAGGGGATGTGATTGAGATGTATAAAATTGAGGGGATAAGATAAGCGAAAAAAAAATTACCCTTGATGGAGGGATCAGTGACCAGGAGTATAGATTTAAGGTAAAGGGCAGAAGGTTTAGAGGGTATGTGAGGAAAAATGTTTTCACCCAGAGGCATTTTGAAAACCATAATTTTATCAGACAAAGTCAACTTCATGAAAGGGAAATTATTACTGACTAATTTATTCGAGTTTCTCGAGGGAGCCTCAACCAGAGTGGATAAAGGGGAGCCAGTAGATGTGTTGTGTTTGGCCTTCCAGAAGGTATTCAATAAGGTTCCACATAAAAAGTTAAGTCATTAGAGCTGATGATGTTGGATGTAGTATATTGGTGTGGACAAGGAATTGGTTAATGGGCAGAAAACAGTGAGTGAGGGTAAAAAGTTCTTTTTCAGGTTGGTGACCTGTTACCAGTGGAGTTGAAGTGATTAGTGCTGGGACCGCAACTGTTTACAATATATTATTAATGACTTGGAGGAAGGATACAAATCTACTGTGGCCAAATTCACAGGCAACACAAAAGTAGATGGACAGTTTATAGAGAAATATGGTAAGTTAAGTGAGTGAGCAGGAAGATGGCAAGTGGTGTTTAATGTGAGAAAATGTGAAGTTAATCCTTTGGAAGGGACAGTAAAAGAACAGTGTTATTTACGTGGAGAAAACTGCAGAAAGCTGCAATGCAAGGGAACCTGGATACTTGTACTCAAAACACAAAGCTCAACACAAGTGCAACAGATTATCAGGACGGCTAATGGAGTGTTGGCCCATATTTCAAAGGGTTTGGAGTATAACAGTGCAAGTGTACTGGGTGCTGCTGATACCACACCTGAAGTACTAAACAGTTTTGGTCTCATTTAAGGAAAGGTACCATGTCATCGGAGGCAGTTTGGAGAAAGTTCACTATGACAATCCCCAGTATGGAGGGATGGGCTTATGAGCAAAAGTTAAACAGAATGGGACTCTACTCATTGAAGTAGAAGAAGAATGAGCAGTGATATAATTGATACATATAGGATTCTTAAGGGGCTTGACAGGCTAGATGTTCTCATGGGAGAATCAAGGACCAGAGGGCATAGTTTCAGAATTAAGGGGTGCCAATTTAAGACTGAGATGAGGGAGAATTTCTTCTGAGTTGAGGGTCTTTGGAACTACTTGCCACAGAGAACTTTGGTGACACAGTCCTTGTGTATATTTAAGGCTGAGATATATTGATTCTTGATTGGTAGGGAAATCAAAGGTTAAGGGGAGAAGGCAGGAGAGTAGACGTGAGGAATGTCAGATCAGCTATTGAATGGTGGAAAGGTGTGAGGGGCTGAATGGCTCCTCCTGTTTCTATTTTGTAAGGCCTTATTGTCAGAGGATTGTGGGAATTTGGAACTCATTGCCTGCAAGTGTGGTAAAGGCAGAAACTGTCTTAACATTTGAAAAACATTTAGATGTGCACTAATAATACCAAGGCAATACAAATCAATAGGCCTAGTGCTGGAAAGTATTATTAGAATTGTTAAGTTTTGTCTTTGACTGGTATGTATGTGATGGATCGAAGGGTCTTTTTCAATGCTGTAGAGCTCAGTGACATTGACTAAACAGAACAAAAGTAGCCAGCTTGATTGCAATGTCCATGCCATTCACCACTACTAAGTAGCAGCAGTATTTAACTGTCCACAATGGACACTGCAACAACTTACCCAAAGTTTGTTTAGCAGAACCTTCCAAATACATGACCTATGCCACCTCGAAGGGCAAGGATGCCAGATGTGGGGAACATCCTGCAAGTTTCCTTTTAAGTCACCAGCCTGACTTTTATATATATGTTGCCATTCTTTCACTGTTGCTAGATCAATATCCTTCCTAATTAGCATAGAGTGTGTCCCAACAATCCACAGTGGGTTCAAGAAAGCAGCTCAGCACCAACTTCTTGGCGGCACGGTGGCTCTGTGGTTAGCACTGCAGCCTTACAGCACCAGGGACCCAGGTTCGATTCCAACCTCAGGTGACTGTGCGGAGTTTGCACATTCTCCCCGTGTCTGCGTGGGTTTTCTCCGGGTGCTCCCACAGTCCAAAGATGTGCAGGCTAGGTGGATTGGCCATGCTAAATTGCCCATAGTGTTCAGGGGTGTGTGGGTTATAGGGGGATGGGTCTGGGTGGGATGCTCCAAGGGTCGGTGTGGACTTGTGGGCCGAAGGGCCTGTTCCCACACTGTAGGGATTATAATTATAATTCTCCAGGGCAGTTAGGAATGAAAATGAATGCTAACCCAGCCAACACTGTCTACATCCTGTGAACATATATGATAATGATGCATGACAAGCACTGAAATGTAGGTAATGAGATAAGCCAAGATGTGATTGATGTCATTTGGAGAAACCTTTTGATGGTGATGCTGCTTTGCAATATGAACAAGCCTGTTTTTCTCATATGATAAAGACCTGCACTCTAAAGTTAGATGGAACTTTCAGCTGCCCTGGAATATTTTACAAACTCTGGTGTCAAAGGAATTTTGGAACATTAATTGAATGTCCAAGGGAGAGCTCCATTAATGACTTGTCATTTATCATTTTGATATGTTTTGGTGTGTTATTTGTCTCAGATCTAAATTGATATAGTCTTCTGACTCTCCATTGCCTGTCCACTGCCTACAAGGTACCAGTCAGGAGTGTGATAGAATAGTACCCACCTGCCTGAATGAGTGCTGCTCCAACAACATTCAAGAAGCTTGACACCATCTAGGACAAAACAGCTTGCTTAGTTAACATGGCACCTGATTTGCAAAAAAATCACTGCCTCTGCTACCGTGCACAGCATCAGCAGTGTGTATAACCAAAAGATACACTGCAGAAATTCACCAAGCTTCTCAGACAGCACCTTCTAAACCCACAATCGTACTGTATCGAAGGTCAAGGGCAGCAGACGAATGGGAGCACCACTATTATATTAAAAAGCAATTTATGTTGAAGCATTATTATTTCTTCAGAAATGGACATTTGACACGTTTGCATTAGTCAGTCATATTTATGGTATTGCTTCAATCATTGTGTTTTGTGCTACCAAGTGAAAAATATTCTCTTTTAAATTTTGTTTAAATTGCTTTAGCAGGTTGTACTCCTTTTCACTGAGTTGAACCGCATTCAAATGTTTTAGAGGTGGAAAATAGCAAAACACTGCCTTGTTGAACTGCTGCTTTGTTCAACTAAGATTTTAAAATATACTTAAAAGACAAAGTTAACTACAACAGTTACAATCTATTATAATCTAATGTTGGGTTATGTTGCTTTCTAGTCTGAAGGATCACATTCTGCAGACCACCTACAGAGCATTGAAGAAGAGGTCAGATCTGCAGCTTGCAGTCTGGTATGTGAGTGGGCCCAGAAAGTATTAATCCGAAAATTTGATTCTGTGACTGATCTAGCTCGCTTCCTTGTTACCAGTCACTATATTGGCACAAAGTCTGTTGCTGCATTGTCGGTGATGGCAGGTGCAACTTCAGGTGAGTAACTGGTATTCATTAGAATGTTACACAGCCTATCTCCATTTAACTTCCTTAAACTAATACTGCATGTTTTATTTTATTTAGGTAGGATGGTGAGGTATGTAGCAAAAACAGAAAATGTTGGAAAAGCTCAGCAGATCTGGCAGCATCTGTGGAGAGAATTCAGAGTTCATGTTGGTCAACCTGAAACATTAATTGATTTCTCTCCACGGATGCTGCAAGACCTGCTGAGCTTTTCCAGCAATTCCTGTTTTTGTTTCTGATTTACAGCATCCGCAGTTTATTTTTTGGTTTTGGTTAAGTCTGTAGTTTGTTGCAAAGATACTTTTGATTTGATATTATTGGGAGGACTTGAGTTTTGAAGGATTGTCAGAACTATTTCAAGTTTTGTGCAATCATCTGGTGTAGTTTATTTAAAAGTGATCATTGAAAGTTCATTGTGGACATTGGAGATTTATTTTAACAAAGCTTCCTGAAAATCATATGATTGGTGATAACTGCTTAATTTGGTGTAGACCCCCGATTGAGACTGCCTGATTTTTGTTACCTGATTTAATAGAAGGAAAGTCTGTTGAAAATAAGTTTGTGTCAAGCTGATCTCTTATATTGGAAAAGAAAACCTTGTTGAGATCAAAGTGAAACCTATTTGTTCCTTTGAAAGGATGATTGAAGAAACATCTCAAGATTGTTTCCTAAGCTGTAAGACTTCAAAAGACAACTGTGGATGATTAGAGGCTTGAGAGCTTATGTCAACATAAGAATAACAGTCTAGAGAGCATTCTACATTTTATCCGTTTGCCTTCAAGGTTAGCTCTTTCAGCAAAGGTTTTTTTCAGAAAGCCAATATCCTCAAGAATTTTTTTTCTTTTTGTGAGAAACCACATAATTTTCCCTTTTTGGTCTATAAACTCAGGTGGAAATTAGACTGCTATATAACTGAAATACCAGGAGTTTTGCATCTTAGAAAAAACATCTGGTGCAAGATAGTGTTACTTCTCAGTGAGGCAATAAGAGATACTTGGAGACAGAATGGCACAAAATAGTCTACGAGTTAAAGAAAATCTCCCTGATGACAGTCCTCCAGTTGGGTGAGCTGCAGTTTTATAAAACTAGAAGTGCAAGGCAGCATGAGACATCCAGAGCCCGCAAACTAAGTCGATCTTTCTCTCTCTGACACACGGAGTGAAGAATAGCCATTGCTTTATAACAGTCAGTTGAAATTGTGGAATGCAATTTAATCCACCCTGTGATCCAGAATTTTGATCTGTGGAATTTTGTTTTCCCTGTCTGTTTTTTAAAACCAATAATGTGTCAAATCGTCATCTTTTGTCTTAATTGTGAATTTATGTGTGTACTTGGGGTTTCTGAAGAGGTGTAGTTTTAAGTTACATAGTCGTAGATTAGATATCCATTTCTCTACCATTTGTTAAATAAGTAGTTGTTTTCTGTTAATAATAAAATCTGGTGAGAATTGCTTTTGTCCTGAATAGCAGTTAGTCGAGCAAGTTGGTCCTCTTCATTGTTTGATTAAAATTTTGTACAGATGGTGACAACTAGATGGCTCTTGTGTTGGAGCATAATAACATTTCTGATGGACTGATTAGGAAAATCTCCATTTTGTGATGTCTTGTGGAACTGTGGGGTATGATTATTGTCACACTGTTCCCAGTTACAACAGTTTTTCATGTGTTTGTGTGTTTGTTGATATTTGAAGGGATGAGGATTCATGCTTGTACATTATTTGTGGTTAACCAATTGTTGCATGCTTTTTGGATATGTTTTGTTCTGAAGATAAACCAATGATTGTTTGTAAAAACAAAAACCTGACTGACGGATTTTCTTGTTTAAAATCTAATATAGATCAGGTATTCAAAAGGTCATCTTGGTAACTGCAAGAAGTATTTTTATTTTATGTTGTGAGCCATTGCATAAATAGACTAGAACAACAATGTATTCCTCTGCCTCAGTCATAGCAGGTTAACTAAAAAGGTGCTTTGCAACCAGATTGTCAAGTAGATGGGCTCTAAATCTTACAGATAACGTACTTGAATTTGTATTCATTGTAACATTAGATTGGCATTTATTATTCAAGTTTAAAATTTTAGCTACATAGCCTAAATTAGATCCCTGGTCCTGTAGCCCACCCATCTATTTATCCCAATTTTGTTTCCTACATTTTAGCAGTAACTACATTTCAAAAGTTCTTTGATTATAAAGCATGTTGAGATATCCAGTAGTCATGAAAGATATTATATAAATGTTCTTATTTTCTCTCAATGGACCTCAAACCCCGTTGTTGAGAAATGCTTTTGAAATCTCTGCCCTTCCTCAGCATCTTATCAGGATGTTGCTTGAAGGACTAATTGGAGTGAAGAAGATGCTTAGGCTAGTTGCAGGCAAGGGAAGAGGATTCGTAACCCTCACAGTGGGGAAACATACTTAAACATTTAGTTGTAAATGATATATATTATGTATATTTTTATATCAATATAGCTTCTTGTACTGAATACCCAGAAGTCTCTCACCAAAGGACATCTAGCTGGGTGCCAGTTCCCCTGCTCCAGGGTATACCTGCCCCCAATATTCACTACAGTATTTTGCATCCTTCTGCTGAATATCTTATTTTCGCACATTGAGTACCTGTTTAGAGAAAACTACTGTGGTCATACTTTGGTGACAGGTTCATGGCCTCTCCCAAGGCATCCATTTTCAGACTTCTTTTTTGTGTTGGAATATCCTACTACTCCTAGTTGGCCTTGGATCACCTGTCTTGATCCTCCAAACAGTACAACTGCCTCTCCCGCTGCTTTAATATCTTGTAATGCCAACCCCATTCTAGTCATTTTCACTGATTACTTTGGAGATCAGACATCCTGGAAACCATTGGTGCATCAGACTATAAGCCTTAAAAATGCCATGTATTTGAATATTAATCTTTTACCTGTAAAACAACATCTGATTTTCCAAAAAAGGACTCTGAAGGAAACACACAACTATATATACACAATGTGGACAAAGCAGTTATGCACCTGGTATCTGCACCTCAAACTATCTCACGATTGCAAATTGCAACTGAATAATCTCAAGATATTTTATGGAAGAGTAGGGGCAAAAATACAGTTATTTCTGTTTGTTTCTATTCACCTTGATAACATGCCTCCCTCCATGATGTGTATAGAAGTATACGCTTATATCAATCTATAAACCAATTTCTCTCAGCAGTAACAATTCTCCTTTCACCTGTTGATGAAGCATTTCCTACAGGGAGAACTGAACAGGTAGAACTGGTTTCTACTCAGGTTACTGTTTGTAATCTTACAGACATTTCAGATAAACAGAGACAACACAGTGTAGAGCTGGAGGAACAGAGCAGGCCAGGCAGCATTGGAGGAGTAGGAAAGTTGACATTTCAGATTGCAACGCTTCTTCAGAAAAGGATCCCGACCCAAAATGTCAACTTTCCTGCGCCCCTGATGCTGCCTGGCCTGCTCTGTTCCTCAGCTCCACACTGTGTTTTCTCTGACTCCAGCATCTGCAGTTCTTGCTATCTTTCAGATAAACAGATTTTGATGTTGGTAGCAAAGAACTTTGCTGATGACAATCCATTCACACCTCTTCAGAAATGATTATGGAGATACAAATGCTTCACTCATTATACAACAGAGTTTTTAAAGAATTCTAAAATTCTCCCTGTCCTGGACTTTGTCACTGTTTTTTGTGAAAATTATTAGTGAATCATCAACTGCTTTAGTCTATTTAAAACACATTCTTATCCATTTATAGTTTGACTTGTATAGATTCCATTTTGCCAACTTTTTTTTAGGGGTGCTGGTATCCTATCCTGCTCCTGTTGAGGTTTTATTGTTTATGTGCAGTTTAACCTCATTTTGGCAAGCACTATATCTCGTTTGTATTTGATGTCTGATGCAAAGAAGTGGCAACGTTCCATTCCTAGCATTGACATCCTTATTAAGCATTTTTTTAAAAAAAGGTTATTTCTTGGTGTGTACGAAAATAATTTGAAGAATTAATATACAGCCTATTGCTTTATTGCTGTAACTACATGTTCAAGAAACAACTAGTAATCATACAGGTGCTACACCAGTGTAGTTGAAAGCCCTGAATAAAGAGGTTAGTGTTAATTATTACAATGGATGTTGAGAAAGCAGTCCTGCTCTCTGTGGATCTTGAGTAATGACTTCAAAAAATGGACAGGTGGATCATTCTGTAGGGATCCATGGAGCAGTTGTTTGTACAATGATTTGTAGAAGTAGAGATTTATATGACTCTATTACACTCAAAGGAATAAATGGACTAGTAGAACTAGGGTCATTGCTTTCCACAATCATTACATGAGGTTTCCACTTGTGTTAGAGCTGAAACAAAGAGGGCAGCAGGCGTAAAGTGGGTGAAGTTGTTTTTTAAGAAATACATCTTTAACAACTTGTAAATAATGCCAGAAATCACACTTTAAAAGCTGCACATTTTAATGTTAGTGTTGCTGCTGATATTTTAAATGACCTACAATGCATCTAATAGTCATGACACTTTTTTCATGAGGTAGTGTAATTTTCTTTCTTACAGGAGCAAAGCAACCTTCTGCTTTTGTGCCCATGACTGAAAGCAATTCCTTTCAGCCACAGGTAAAGACTTTGCTTTCCCCATCAGTTGATGCCAAACAACAGTTGCAACGTAAAATTCAGCAAAATACATTGAAGAAACAGCAGGAACAAAAACTTCAATCTCCACTACCAGGCGAGCAACAAGTGAAAAAACTAGAAGGTGCCACTGTTGGGCAAGTGTCCAACATCCCAAATGGAAGCCCTGCTCTTCTTTCTCCTCAACCTACCATTGGCATTGTGGTGGCAACTGTTCCCAGCCCTATCCAAGTAAGTCATTCATTGTTCAATATCAAAATTGAGTTGTCAAGAAATAGCAAGGCATTGGTTATGAAAATCATCAAAACTAAAATTCGTTACCTGACTGCGAATTACTTGTTGGCTTTCATTAACCCAGCCGTATAATTTTTGCACATTGCATTTAATTGATTGTACTTGGTTATTTTGCTGGTGAAACAGTGCACTTCAGTAGTTGTAAGCCCTAAATTACTTTCAAACTGCCTTAATTTTCATTGTTTATCTGCTAAACTAGGTGGTTCATACGAAGAATTTTCAAAAGCAATAAAACCTTTCCCTTCATAGAAAGAAAACAAAACAAAACAACCGCATTACAGCTACCCCATGCAAGTATTGTTTTCAAATAGAAATGGAATAATACTGATTCTGATTACTGTTCATGTTACCCTCCTGTCCCCTCTCTCCTAAAGATAGTATAGTGATCTACTAATCCATTAGGGAACCAGTTATATTGCACCTTTAAGGCAATAAAATGTCCCAAGGAACCCCACAGGAGTGTTAGCCAGCAAGATTGGACTCAAAGCCTATATTCAATAAATCTGATGAATATAAACCCTCAGAAAGTGTACATTAATTTAGATTACATTATGGCCACTCATTGAGTGCCTGGTGTCTTTGAGCATAAATATGTTGTACAGATCAGACTCTGTCTCCAGCTTGTGATCAGTTAGCTGAGAGCAACATGAGTGACAGTGGTGTGCTAGAATTACTTTTATTTCCTCAGGATTCAGAGAAACCCCAATTAGGGTTCTCATTTCTGATTGCAGCCTGCCTGAATGTTTGGTGAAGGCAGCATTAAGCTCAGCTGTGATGTGGTCTTGTCAGCGACACTTGCTGACTCGTTCTGGCCAAGGTTACTTAGGCCTGCTGATATTCATGAACAATAATCATTGCACAAATGATCAGTTTCAGGGAGAAGAGCAGAAAATTGACGTAAGATTTGTAAACACACTAACATGTTTGTGATAAATCAAATACATTTGGGAAATTAAACTTTGATTTACGTCAGATTTTTACAAATGCAGGAGGGCCATGTAATATTCATTTAACTTAGCCTTGTTTTCTGATTGATTCCTGCTTACAGTTTCCCCGAGTTACTAAATATTAGCTGTCGTTTCATTGTATCGCACTGTTGTGGGTTCAAGTTTCACTCCATAGACTTGCATGTCATCTAGGCTGATGTTTCGGTCTGAAATGCAGTCTTTTGCATGAGACGTTAAATCAATGGATCGGCTGCCCTTAAGGTGGATATTAAAGATTCCATGGTACTGATTAAACATGAGCTATAAGTATCTTCGCAGCATGTTGGCTAATAGGTTTTTGACATCACTAAAATGGACTATCTAGCCGTTGTCCTTCAAGAGATATCTTGATGTGCAAGTATCTCCAAAATACTTAATTGGATGAAATTTGTTTTGAATGGTCTTGAAAGGTATTACATCAATGCAAGTACTTTCCTTTATTTTGGTAATAAATGTTATTAATATCATGAGCAAATATAAATATTTAGCATTGTATTTTGAAGTGGGGAAAAAATCCAGTGTATGTTTTTTTCATTGTAGCTTGGTCCCGTTATGATGCCAAGATAGTTGATTCCTTACAAGCATGCTCCTCAGGAGAAGGAAAATGATGCTCTGTGTTGTATCCTGTTGCCCAATATTACTGCAGGTTGTAATCATATTCATAACAGTACAGAAACAGACTCTTCCGTCCAACCAGTCCATGCTGACCATTCTATCATTTCTGAAAAAACCATAATTCCAAATGTCTTTTTAACTGTTATAACTACCCACGTCCATCACTTCATCTGGAAGTTTATTCCACACGCTAACCACACTGTTTAAAAAGACAGTGCTTTGTGTCTTTTTTTATTCAAATCTTTTTCCTTTCGCATTAAAAATTTGTACCCTAGTCTTGAAATCCTCCACTCTAGGGAAAAGACACCTGCCATTCATCTGACCTATACTCATTAATTTGTGAAACTCTATAAGATCACCTCTCAACCTCCTATGTTCCAGTGGGAAAAAGCCCCAGCATAACCAGCCTTTCTTTATAACTCAAACCCTCTATTACTGGCAGCATCCTGGTAAATCTGTTATGACCCCTCCCCAGCTTAATACTTTCCTATATATTACATGAAGACCAGAACTGGATTTTTTTTTGCTGGAAATTAATTCTGCAGTGAACAACATTGATATTGCTTTTTTTTCAATTTCCTTTTAAAGAAAACACCATCCTGAATTAGATATAAATCATTGTCCCTTAATGATTGTTGAGTCAAAATTCAGGAATTCCCCACATACCAGTGCTGTGGGAATATCTCCATGCAGACTCCAGCAGTCAAGGCAGCTACATCTTGAGATGAATTGGGGGTGAATGATAATGCTCGCTTTGCCAGTGATAGTTACATCTTATGAATGATTTTTTAAAAGTCAGTCAAACAAAGCAGTTTAATGTTGATGCACATTGGAATGTGTGTGAATTGGAAGAATGTTAAAATGGGAGAAAAGACTGCTTGGAACACAAAGTTAGTTTGTGCAGTTAACTTGCTGATATTTTCAATAACTTAAGGTAACTCTGGAAATAAAAATGGAATATTTGTACCTTAATTTATTTGGATAATTTACCCTGTTCATTAATACTTTACGCATTAAAAAAATGTCTCAAAGCAATCAGTATCAGGTCTTCTGTTTACATTTAGTGAGGTACAAACAAAATATCACTAGCTTCCAGCTGAGGAGTTTGTAAATAGGTTCATTTATAATTTTTATAGGTGTTCTATGTTCCATTTTTCAGATGCAAAGAAGCAGACAGATGATGACGTCACCGAGTCCATTAGGTTCATCAGATAGCAAGGTCCTTCCTTTGAATGTTCAAGTTGTTGCACAACACATGCAGTCAGTCAAACAGCAGCAGAAGACTGTCCAGAATGTTCCTGCCAGTCCACATAATGATCGCTCAAGACCTCGTTATCATCAAATTTTGCCTAAACCAGCCTCAACCAGCACACTTACCCTGAATTCTCCAACAACAGTACTTTTGGCTGGAAGTCCAATTAAAAGTGTTGTTTGTGGGACATCCCACGCAAGCCCCTTGAATATGGTAAAGATGGCAGCAATATCTCTCCCTCCTAACACTGGCACATCTCCCAAACCCACATCATCAGCAAATAACAATACTGGAACAACAGACAAATTGAAAACTACAACATTGAGAGGTAGCTCAACTTCTTGTCTTCCTGCTGCAGGATCCAAAACAAGTAACGTAACAACCACACCTACTGCCGAGGTAATTAAAGCTGAACATGAAGCAATATCAAGTGATGAAAAGCAGATTCAGTGCCAAGAGAATTTAAGTCAAATGAAGGATCCTAAAAGAACAGTTGGCTACTCACCTTGTGAGCAGAAAAATAATAGTGAAGCTATCGTGAAAGTGAAGCCATCAAATGGGAAAACAGCTAATGAGAAGACAGCAAAAGTCTGTAATAGTCAGAAAACTGAAGGAAGAAAGACCAAAAGTGAAGGGAAATTTGTACAGAATGAAAATCTGACCATTTCGATAGCAGGAAATAACCAAAATGTTTTTTCTGTTTGCTCTACTTCAAATTTCACAGACACCAGCATTAGTGCAAAGTCCATTACTGATACTGCCAAGTCTCCTAAAGACAATGTGCTGTGTCCGAAAAGTCCAAGAAAACGTTCTCCCTCAACTTCTGCATTTGAACCACAGGTGCCTCCTGTGAAGAAAGCTATGCTTTTAGAACGCACTATAACTAGTGTAGAACATCAGAAGGCCTGCCATGGTACTGTAGTAATGACGTCTCCAAAACCTACTGCAGATTTGCCAGTAAAAGGTGAGAATGCAGCAGCAGTGGTTCAGACACCTGGTAAAGTTACTGTTAAACTGAATACAACAGGAATAACCCGTATTTTGGCAAATCCTTCATCTAATATTCAAGTAGTAACCTTGGATTACTCACAGACTACTGCAGACCAAACAACTACCTTACAAGAAAACAAAACAACAGATTTGGAAATGGGTTCATTCAATTTGCAAGGAAACACAAGTACAAAACTGACCACCAGTCATACTGACATGCAGCATATCAAAAAGGATCAGCAGTGTTTTGTGCCTGTAGAAAGACTACCAGTTTTAAATGCTGATGTCATTGGGAATTCGGGGACCGTTGATTATCAGGTGTCTGAATGGGAGCCAGGACAACATAATGGGTTGGATAAACAGTCTTATGATCAGCAAATGCATAGTCAGAACCAGCTACAAAGTTCTACATCAATTCAGTTACAAGACCTAAATCAAGCAACGCTGTCGAACCAGTTACCTCTGCAGGATAACTTGATGGAGCTTGCACCTTCAAGTTCACAAAACAATGAAAACTACTTTCAGTTTGATGAAGATCTCACACAGGACAGTATTGTAGAAGAATTAGTATTATTTGAAGAGCAAATGTCTATGAATGTTGGTTATGGAACTGGTTTGGGAATATCTGCTCATTCCACAATAGGTCAAGGTACAGTACTGTCATCTCATCAAGCTGGACAGTTCTATCATCCAATCCATAGCAGTGGCACTCCAACTCCAACTCCTACACCAACACCAACACCAACTCCTACACCCAATCCAACACCTACGTCAGAGATGATTGGCTCTCAAACTTGTTCAAGTCCAAGTTCTAGAATGGCTCAAACAACGCCTGTAGATAGTGCGCTTGGCAGCAGTAGGCATACACCAATTGGCACTCCCCATTCAAATTGTAGCAGTAGTGTGCCTCCTAGCCCTGTTGAATGCAGAAACCCTTTTGCTTTTACTCCCATCAGCTCCAGTATGGCATACCAGGATGCTAGTGTTATTTCTAGCAGTCCAGTTAAACCAATGCAGAGACCCATGGCCACTCACCCAGACAAGACAAAAATTGAATGGATGAATAATGGATACAACACTGGAGTAGGCAACTCTACAGTTTCTAACAATGGTGTTGGTATTCTCTCCAGCTATCAGGAACTGACTGAGGACCACTTTAGAAAGCCACATGCCTTTGCTGTTCCTGGACAAACAATGCAGTCATATCACCATAATGCCATGCAGTTACAATCCAGACATCATGATGCTCAGTTGGGTCGTTTGACTCCAGTTTCGCCTGTACCACACCAGGCAGCTTCGGTGGCTAATGGCAATAAGCAGGAGGGTTTTGCAGTTCCAGCACCACTTGATAACAAAGGAATGCATTCATTAATCAGTAATTTTAGGTGTCGCAGTGTCAGTCCTGCTGTTCATCGTCAGCGTAATCTTAGTGGAAGTACTTTAACTCCTGTGAATAACTTGCCAAGAACAAGTTTGGCATCTTTTGGAAGCCCAGTAACACCTGAAATTCACAACACCTTTGCTAAAAGTCTTTCAGATAACAGTGCCAACAGTATGGCTCAACGAAGCCAATCTGTCCCTTTGTCTGTTATGATGCAGACTCCTTTCCCATCTTACCAGAAGCAAACCAACACTAAGAAAATTACAAATGTGTTGTTAAGCAAACTTGATTCAGACAGTGATGATGCAGTTAGAGGTCTAGGAATAAACAATCTGCCCTCCAATTATACAGCAAGGATGAATCTTACTCAGATATTGGAGACAACATCTAATTGTGGTAGTGCCAACCAGCAACCAATGATTAGTTCAAGCACTTCTGTCTTTGAATTCCAGAAGCCTAGTTACCTCATAAAACACACCGATAATGATCAGTTGGGTTATATTTCTGAGGATAATCAAGCACAAACAGAAGGCAGAGAGCAATCATTGGATTTCAACAATACAGTCAAAGACTTTCTGGCTGAAGATAGCCTACAACCAAACCAGCAAATGGTTGGTCAAGTAACATCAGATCTCAACGTTGCCTCTGATTTCTCCAGTGATCTCAGGTTGTCCACGGAGTTTTCAGGCAGCATAAATGATTTGAGCACTTTAGATACAAATCTGCTGTTTGACCCAAGTAAACAACAGGGACAAGATGTTGATACTACACTGGAGGAATTGAATGATGATGCAGTGTTCCAGCAAATCTGTAATGAGTCCATGAATTCCATGCAGTCTTCAGGTTTTGACTGGATGGAAAGTAAAGATCATCCTGCGGTTGAAATGTTAGGTTAAATCAAAGAGTACTGTTGAACATATAGCACACACTTAATTTTTTGACACATCCTATTTGGCCTAATAGATGTGCCTGCCTTAAGAGAAACAGTTTTTCCTTTCTAAACAAAAAGGTGTTACAGGAGAAAACCAACTACTTTTACATACTTGGCGTTCAATAATCTTGTGTCCATAATTTTATTTTAGGTGCCAGTATTTGATACCTTCCTGTATGTCTGTTATCCCATAAGCAAGTGGGTATGTTTATAAGCTAGTCTGTCTCAGGTAGATTGCTCTTGTAAAATGTAAATGCAATTAGTCTTTTTAAGATCAACGGTGAGATTAAATCTTATTCAGTTTAGGTCAGTTTATCTTGTGTACAGAAACATTTTAACTCATTGCCCTTCTGACTTTTTATTATTCAGTATATGATTTTGTTGACTATAATTTCAATCCAGCATCTCTTTTTAAAAAGAATAGTCATAGTGTGAAATATAGTTCCTGTTGCCCTGCACATTAAGTTAATCCATTTGGTTTACTTTGTGTTTTCTACTGAAATTTCCATAACTGTCTTGAAAGAAACTGTTTATATATGGGTATCAAAGTCTCCTTTTGTTTTTGTTCTCGCCTTAATTTTATTCATTGGTGGCATCTGGAAGGTAACATCATGTACAAGAAGAATGCAGTTCTCAGTGACAAGAAAGGAGACCATGGGATACAGTGCTAATTCATGAGATCACTCAAACAACAAAAGTGGATCACAGAATTCCAGGTTGCCTTAATTGACTTGGCATTTTGAGTTATGTGATAGTTAAGTTAGGTACATTTCCTCAGTTGTCAGCAATGTAAATTTATCTTTGAACATGGAATATTCAAACCCTTAAATTTGGCAATTTAGACATGACAGCATATGCATTAAGTATTTTATCCCTTTGTGATATTCGTATTGGACTCATTGACTTGTTTTTGATACATTCCTTTGCAGTATTTTAATGGCAGTGTTAAACCCATTTATGTTAAACACGTAAGCAACTATGTTCAAATAGTGCATACAGAAATTGAACACGAACTCATTAACAAGTTCACTAAAAATAACGCTTTAAACTCCTTGCACCTTTTACTAAGAGTCTAAATTATACAGCAAGTCAATGGGGAATTCTTTAAAAAATATATATATTTCTTGGTTTTAACAATATGGTGTGATAAGAACTTTAAATAGAAAGCTTTCACACCTAAAAAGAAAGGGAAGATGCATCAAAATACATGAATGTTAAAACATTGAAAAGAACAGAAAACTAAGAAGTTGCGGCTATTTTTCTGTCCTAAACGGATGAAGTTATACTTTACTGGACAGTATCTCTCAGTACAGCAGAATTGAGTAAAACAATTTGACAGTGGAATATTGGTGAATAAACTCAGAAATTCACTACATCCAAAAAGAAATTGGCCTGAATTAGTCTCTGGTATAATTTATCTACTTTGTCTCCCCCTTGAGAGTATATCTTTATCAAAATCCACAAGTTTTTCTGATTGTGCTTCAGGTAAATATAAAATTGAATATGATCCTGAAATATACATTTTTACAAAGTAGAGATTCGAAAAATTTTGATCTGAGCAGAAGCAAAACAGAAACAGGGAACTCAATTGAGTGTATTGAGGATAAACACCAACACAGACATTTTGATTTGAGTGCCATATTTCTGTATTGCAGGTTTTGTCTAATTCATTGTAAAGCTTGGACTGCCCCTTCAAAAACAATGGTGCAAAGATAATCTGTAATACTTTTTAAAAGAGCAAAGGATAAATATTTGAACAAGAATTATTAAGAAGTGAAGAATGTTGGGGAAATGATGCTAAGTGGATAACTCATTCATACACATTACTTGGGCACAAATGTCGTCTGATGAAATAAATTGTTTTGCTTTTACCTTTGTCTACATCTCTGAAGTAGACAGAAAATCGAACAGGGTTCTGAATGCAACTTGGTCTTTTTGCTGAAAGTAGTTGTGTATGTTTCAATATTTCCCCTTCTTAACTGGGAATGATTAAAAGCATAAACAATTTGTATCTTAAACCTTTTTGAATTGTGAAGTTTTACATCACATTGCTTTACTCTTTGGAGCATTCACTGGAACTTCCAAATTTTTAGGAAAGAGAATTGAGTTTGACTGCTGCACCTCACAGTTGAACAGCCATCTAAAATCCAAATTTTCACCTGAAGAATATCAATTTATTTCAGATAACCTGAGAGCTTCATACATCATGGAATTGTAAACAGATATGAAGTCACATTAAAAAGAAATAGGATGGGGATTTGATTGGAAAATCAGAATGGTTAAGAAAAACTACGACAAATTGTGTAATAAACTTGTGATTTGACCCAGTATATAGTGTAATAACTTGTCTAATGATATGTATTTCCCAATATATAAATTATCAATCATCTCATTCAGTAGCTAAGCACTTTAAAGAAATGATCAGCAAACTGTAAAACAATTTTTAAGCAACACCAAGTTTTATTTCCAAATATTAAGCCCCTAAATATTCCATGAAAAATTGGAAATTTGGAAAAAGAAACACTTTGCTTGAACTCTAGCTTCGATGAAATAAATATTTTAAGTTTAATGTTATGGAGCCACCTTGATTGTTTTGTGCCTGTACAAATTTTAATGATTCCCAGTAATTATCACTTTCTCAAAATTCACAGTTTAGCAATTGTTCTAGGATTTAATGGACACTTGGATTTGTAATGTTTCCTGAACTGTTCCGTTGCAATTTATAAAATTTGCTTTTATTTAAATTTTAATGATTCTGCCAGTTTGCACAGTGGTGAGATGCTTAATACACTTCCCTAAAATGTAGCAGAACCTTTTGACTACCTAATGTGTGTAACAATGGTTATGAAAAACCTATATTCCATTTTAGTTGCTGTGACTAAATTGTATGCATAATAATTGAATGTAAAGTTGCATCTCAGTTGCAGTTGATCCACATACATAAAATATATTTCAATTTAACAGTTCTCCACAAACTGAAATTTTGATTACAGGATTGCTAGTCTGTGGCACCAAATATTTTTTGTTATTTACTTCAATAACATTCTAAACCATCAGAATTTTATTGTAGTTGTATAAACATTTTTAACCTTACACGTTAATTTGGGGGATATGAAATTGAAAACATAATCTCTGCAACGAGCAGTAATACAAATGTGTATCCCTTTGATAACAAGTTCTAGCCATCCAAAATTTAACCCATTGGACAAGTAGAATTTAGATGTTAAAAATCAACTTCAAAATATGGGCTTCTGTTGAAAATCCCTGTTTGAACTTTAGTGCAGTTCAGTTTATGCATGTGTGTGGCCACAGGATGGTGCTGTACTCCAATCTGCCTTTTTTTAAACGTAACCGAGTACTCTGGAGCAATTCAACATATCTAGTAGCATCTGTGGAGAGAAATTTTCTCAACATTGATCCTGCTGTATCTCCAACACTCTGCTTCTGTTTCAGATCTCCAGCATCCACAATTCTTTGTTTTTTATTTTTCTTAATTAATTTAAACTTCATTTTAAATTAATGTTAAATGTTGATGTGGATGTTTCTGCCCCAGGTGAAGCTGTTTGAGTAACTCTTTGCCCCTTTCTGATTTATAGCAAATCATCAAATACAGTCAGTAATTTCAAATTGTTAAGTCAGAACTTAAACTGAATTTTGTCTGCTTGCTTAATGATAGTTAAAGGAAATATTAAATACTTTTTGAAGATGGTAGTGTGACACTAGGTGATATCTGGTTTTGTAAGGCAATTGGTATTATCATGAAATTAGATTTTTTTGACTATTGACTTCCTTTTGTTTCCCAATTTCGTTTGAAATTGCTGTGTTGTGTTTGATGATGGAATGAAAGGCACATTCCTCCTTTTTTAGCTAAATATTTTCAAACAGTCACTTGAAAACAGTTTATTTCTGTTCTAGATCAATTGTTATTATTGCTATGGTCATTTGTCAATCATGAAGAATGCAACCACAGAGATCAGAAATAATGGCAGTGAAGAAATGTAGCAATCTTGCAGTGAATTTCAGAATTACACCTATAGAAACTGAGAAACAAGCCTGCGGAAGTAGATGTGTAGTACAGGAGTCTTAACCCTTTCTGTTTTTCATTGTGTTCAGTGTGACTTAACTGTATTTCTAACACTCGAACAAATAATGTTCTGCATAACGTCTGTTCAGTTCTGTAGCTATAACTTTAGAATCATGATTCAACAAAAATATGTTTAAATAATTGAAGTTATGTGATTGAATTTTATAAGTAATGACTAATTTTCCCTCTTTCTTATCATTGTCTATATCTTTGCCACCTCCCATCCCAGACCTCCTTCCAAACCAAAAAAGGTAGCAAAGGTGGCATCAGTGTTTTGCTTCCTTTTCCTAATAACAAGGTTGAGAACAAAGAGATTAAAATTTACAAACAAGCCTGTAGTCTACTGTTTGAAAGCACAAGTACGGAATCTGAAATGTCTTGACATTTTACCCATCATATCTATTCCACTGTTTCTGAAAGGAAAAAATCTTGTCAATGTTACTTCATTTTTTGCAATGATGGATTGGAACAAACCTTAGATACTTGACTCAAGGTTGCTGTCACTGGATCAACATATTTTCCTTCTGTTGCTTTCTGTTTTCTGACTGTGAATTCTGAAGCCTTTTTTGCCTTGGTTATACCAATAATTTACTTTTGAAGCATATTATCGTTTTCCTCATCCTCTAGATTATCTATATTTCAGATAGGCATTGGACTTCAAAATTAATATTAATTACGTTGCATGGGTCAACAATAGCTGTTTTAGTTCTGCTATTTGTTTAATCTTGAGTCAAAAGTTTAATAGACACATAGCTTAAGAACACATCAAATATTTGAATGATCCCAGTTTCACGTTTTGAATTTCAATAATGTATACACAAAACCAAAACCTATGATTTACTGTTGATATATATATGTTTCTTTGAAATTCGAACAGAATTGTTGACAATTGTTTTAAGCAAGTTAATACTTTGATAAAACAGGTAACTAGAATGGCACTCAAAAATGTTTGTGTATTTGTAAAGCTGCACATTGCACAACCATGTCTCAGCTGTAATCTTACTAATATTTACAAAAAACTATTCATAAATATAATTCAATTGTAAAAGAAGATGCTTTGTAACCAATTAACCAAGTTGAGCACAGATATATTCCATACAGTGTGGTTTTTGTTATTGTTCACACCTCCCAAAGTATTTTTCCCATATCATTGTGTTTAAAAAGAGGAATTCAGGAATGACATGCAATTCCTGAACATAACCCAAAAAATCTTTTCTTGCTAAAAGGGACAGAAGAGTTTAAAAAAGAATAATGGAAATCTTACTCACGCAGTCAAACGTTGTGTCCCTACGTAGTTGACGCAGGAATTATTTCCATTCAATAATGGAAGAATCGCCTCCTGTGCACTTTTTGACATTCTCCCGAGCAATTTGGTTCCATCCAGTGTAGTTCGTCTTTGGTCAGAACTTTAATGATTTTTATTCAGCATACAAATGATAACTTCTGCTAGAATTAAGCTTGTTTTGACTTGTTATTTTATACTAAAAGATCAATAATATCCCTATTTTCGGAGGTCTTCAAGCTTATTTTAATCTTTTGTGGAAAACACAGTTTTCTTCTAGGACGTGTGGTGTGTTTTTCTGAAATGTGTAATTTGAAGCAACAGGTAAAACCACCTGGAGATGATACCTTGGGTCCAGTAATCAAAGTATTTGAAATGGCCAGTGCATTCTGTTCAAATTAAAATAGAGCTCTATTATAATTAATGTAATTAAGGGAAAAATCCTTCACTAAAAGTTGATTCAATTGATTGTTATACTTTAAATAATGCATCAATGCATTACTTTCAGGTAATTGAATGGAATGGTTACATGCAATACCAGACTCTACTGTATCACAATGCATGATTTTTAATTTTCTTCGGTTTTTAAAGGTATTTAAAATGTTTTCTAGGAAACTCCAATTCTGCATGTGTAGGGGTTAGCCAATGGGCAAATTGGGGAAAAAAACTTAACGAAATTTTAAAATGTTAAGTTCTGATTTCCTGTATCTCTTGTGTAACTGCATTTTTTGGGATAATCATTTCTTCTTTAATGCGTATGTTAGTACATAAAAATAATCATTTTAGTAACCTGCCATTAGTTATATCCTCCCAAGTTAACTTTTGGCTGAACAATTTCTTCTGATTCATTGTTTCAGCGGCTCCGTCAATATTTTAACTCTACAGGTGTATGATTTCCTCGAGACATTGATAGTTGTAGTCCAGTAGACCAGAGCTGGCCAGTAGATACAGCTGAATTTGCTTGGTCTAGCTTAATCAGTGCTGAAGTTAACACTGCACAACAAAAAAATCGCAGTAAAAATTTTAAATGTGTGATTGCACCTTAAGTATAATTGGAAATGTATTTTAAAATAGATGTTCATATTCAGTTCTGAGTTCAGTGGACATTTTGATTATCTTTTGCACTAGATGCTTAAAGGGAGTTTCTGGCCTGGCACATCTCTTAGGACAAATGATAACAGTCACAGGCAACAAAGCTTTCATTTGATAAGGTTTTAGGAAATGAATCAATATACAAGTGAAATGTCATCTGCAAAGTGACAGATCTTGATTGTTTTATGTAGCAATGTACATTGATCTCAATGAGATAATTGTTTTACTTGATTCTCTTGTATGAGAATATTACAACAGGATGAAAATTTAAAGTTCCATTTGCTTCACTATGTTAACAAATGATCACAGGTGTGCATGTGTGTTGTTGGACTATATTGTACAGTGCTAGGTATATTCCTGTAACCACTTTTTGCTGAAATGAATCTGGTTCTTTAACAGCCAGGAATGCGCAGTTATACATATTACATGTTATGTACCTTTTAGAAGTTTACTAACTCACATAGAAGCATTGTTGAATATGTTCAGTTTTCAGTTTTATTCTGTTGATTTTGAGAATTAGTATTTGGTAAAATATTGTGGAAGAAGTTCCTCCAGTAATTTGCTATACATATGCTTTTGCGAAGTAATTGCCATTATGAAAATGAGCTGATGAGAAGGAACTGGTTTCAGCAGTTATAACTAATGCACATCGTGAAGTTACAATAAATAGCAAACACCCACCCAACTCTTTCTACATCACAAGGTAATGCTTGCCTGTACCACAATTTTATTTAGTGTAGAATGTTTTTTTTAAAAATGATGTTTGTCTGTTGTACTGCTGGAGAAAATCAGTAGTGCAATAATGTTGGAATAGTATTTCAGCTTAGTTTTTTTCTCATTGAAAATGCTCACAGACATTGTTGAAGTTTTGTAAATGGTTTCAAAACCAATAAAAAAAAAATTTTGTACTACATTCTGGTCTTGAACATATGTACCCATATATTGTGCTGTCATTCTGATAATGTCAGATCTACCTCCTGTTCTGGATATTATTCATTCGCACATGGGCAAATTAATTGGAAATACTATTTACGTAAGGGATTAGTTATTGACCTGAGAGTTGCAAATTCTAATGTTTTCAATACCAATGGAATCAATTCCTTAAAAAGCAAAATACTGTGGATGTTGGAAATGTGAAATAAAAACAAAGTGCTGGAGAAACTCAGCAGGTCTGGCAGCATGATTTCTTCAGATCTATTTTAATTTTGAATCAAATTCTTAATAGTTTCAATGAAATGAAAAATCAAAGCAGAATAATTATACTGATTAAAAGTTCAGAATAATTAGGTTAACATACTGCATTTCAAACCCGGAGCTGGTATCCTGCCATAGAGTCCTACATGAAATGTATTCAGCAGCCTTCTAAAGCTACATTCTAGATCCATCAGCAGTATCGCTTTACAGCCCACAATAATGAATTGCTTATCCTGAAAAAAATACCATTCTTCAAGTCTATCACTTGCAACCCTAGGTCTTTGTCAAAAGTTCATTTTATCCCCGCAAGAACTTCCAAAATATTCGGTCTAAACAAGTTATTCTGCTTTGTAATAAATTAATCAGCCACCACTTCAAAACATCGTATGAAAATTTGTATACATTGTTAATTTGTATCTGAACCATTTGAACAATTCTAAGCCTCATTTCAGAGATGATAAAAATAAACTGTGCAACTCTCAGCAAATGGAACTTTTGTTTATTTCTAGCTATTGTTTCACAAGATACGTAGAGTAAATTAAACTTATTTTGCAGGCAGACAATGTATCTCAAAATAACTAAAGAAAACGCAGGCAGTCAATGTATCTCAAAATAATTAAAGAAAACTCTGCTGTGCACAACACAATGTTTGCATGCATGGATGTACTTTTGAAGAATACACATTTTATAAAATAAACAAATGGAGAAAATTGTAAAATCATGAGGAAGCTATTCAAAGAAGAGCCAATCAACTTGCCTCAATCTGGTATTATTGTCAACCCTCTAGCATTGTTTTACTCATTCAAAGGACGTGGGTGTTGCTGGCTAGGTAAGCATTTATTAACCATCCCTAATTGATCAGGATATTTAAGAATCAACCTCATTGCTGTGGACCTGGAGTCAATGTGGGCCAGACCTTTGGGCTCGCTTTTTATTCCACATTTTATTGAATTCAAATTTTGCTGACTGCCATGGTGACATTCAAAATAATATCTCCAAAAGATGAGGATCTGTGTTTCTAGTCCAGCAACATAATCACTATTCCACTACCTTCATCTGAGTCTCCAGGAATTGGAGATCATGCTTCAAACTTGATGTGAGCATCCTTTTGAAATGTGAAGTTGGATAGAGAGAATATGATAGCATTAAAAGTGATGATTTTATATTGTACTTCAATTCTTGTTTAATTATGAAAACTATTGGAGTCAGGTGGACCAGAGAAATGACAGTGAGATTGCGGGGATTGATGGTGAAACCTTGGAGAATATCCAGCAAAATTTGGCAACCCTAGTGCTAGATTATGACAACTTATTAATTTCTGCTAAATGTAAAGTGGGATTCTCTAGTCTTCACAGTGATGTGGATCAGACCCTAGAATAACCTGTTCATAATTAGAATGTGATTGTAATACTAGTGTGTTGTGTCTTTGAGTTATTCATTCAGGGAATGTGGACTTTGGCGAGACCAGTGTTTCTTGCCCATTCCAGTTGCCCCGAGAAGGTTGTGGTATGATGTGTCCTTAAATTGCTGTAGTCAATTTGGGTGTTAGTATACCCAGAATATTCTTTATTATGTCCAGTTTCTTCAGTGTTGGAGCTGCATCCATCCAGGGAAATGGGGGAGTATTCCATCATGCTCATGCCTTGTAGATGGTGGATAGGCTCCAGAGAGTTAGGAGGTGAGTTACTGCAGAAAGCCTAGCCTTTGACGTCATCTTGTAGCCACAGTATTTTGGTGACTCGTCCTGCTTCTGTTCAATGGTGATCCCCAATATATTGACAGTGGGTGTCTGCAAATTAATGCCATTGAATATAAAGGGGCAAATGTTAGATTTTCTCTTGTTGTTAATAGTCATTGTTTGGCACAAATATTTTGCCATTGATCATAGAGTCGTTGAGATGTACAGCATGGAAACGGACCAGATATCCTAAATTAACCTAGTTCCATTTGCCAGCATTTGGCCCATATTCCCTCTAAGCCCTTCCTATTCTTATATACCCCTCCAGATGCCTTTTAAATGTTGTAATTATCCCAGCCTCTACCACTTCTAACCTTAAACCTATGCCCTCTAGTTTTGGACTCCCTCACCACATCGAAAAAACCTCACCTCTTTTACCCTATCCATGCCCCTAATGATTTTATAAACTTTATAAGGTCAGCCCTCAGGCTCTGCTCCAGGGAAAATAGCCTCAGCCTATTCAGCCTGTCCCTATAGCTCAAACCCTCCAACCCTGGCAAAATCCTTGTAAATCTGTTCTGACCCTCTTAAGTTTCATAGCATCCTTCCTGTAGCAGGGGAACCAGAATTGCGCGCAGTATTCCAAAAGTGGCCTAACTAATGTCCTATACAGCTGCAACATGACCTCCCAACTTCTACACTCAACACACTGACCAATAAAGGCAAGCATATCAAATGCAACCCTTCACTATCTTATCTGCCTGTAATTCCACTTTCAAGGAACTATTAACCTGCACTCCAAGGTCTCTTTGTTCAGCAACACTTCCCCCAGTACCTTACCATTAACTGTATAAGTCTTGCCCTGATTTGCCTTTCCAAAATGCAGTACCTCACATTTATCTAAATTAAAACTCCATCTGCCACTCATTAGCTCACAGGTCCATTTGATTAAGATCCTGTTTATCAGCCCAAGCTTGGATATTGTTCTGTTGTTTGTCACTAAAACCAGGTAAGTGCTGCTCTTTCTTGCAATTCCTACTTTGTCAGATAAGACGTAACATTCAGCCCATGGACTCTTCTCTGTCATTCAGTAAGATCATGGCTGATCCTCAAAACTATACTGCCTTTGTCTCAACTCTTGATTCCCTTACTGATTGAAAATCTGTCAATCTCAGCCTTGAATATACTTAACAACCCAGCCTTGACAGCCCTCCATCAAGTCCTTGTTTAAGAATCTTGCATGTTTCAATGAGGTCACACCTCATTCTTCTAAATTCCAATGAGTACAGGCCTAACCTACTCAACCTGTCCTTGTATGAGAGTTCCTCTATTTGGATCAGCCTAGTGAAACTTCTCTGGACTGCCTCCAAAGCTGGTAAACCTTAGACAAGGAGTCAAAACTGTTCACAGTATTCCAGCTGTGGTCTAACTAGTGGCTTGTATAGTCTTGGCAAAACCTCCATAATTTTATATTACACACTCTTTTAAATAAAGGCCAACATTCCATTTGCTTTCCATAGTACCTGCTGAACTTGGATGTTAGTTTGTGGTGATTAATAGATGAGGTCTCCCAAATGCTTATGTTCAGTAGCTTTCTCCATTTAAATAATACATAGCTCCTCTATTCTTTTTGCCACAGTGGATAGTCTCTCATTTCCCTACATCATATTCCATGTTCCAAGTTTTGCTTATTCGCTTAACCTGTTTATGTTGCTGTGCAGACTTTGTCATTCTTACGTTCCCATCTATTTTTGTGTCATCTGCGAGCTTGGTTATAGTACGTTCACTTGCCTCATTGAGGTCCATTATATTGTAAATAATTGTCGTTTGAGCACCGATCCCTGTGATACTCTGCGACCTGACAGCAGCCCTTATTCCAGCTGTCTTTTACTAGTTAGCCAATCCTCTATCCATGCTAATATACTATCATCGAATACCTTCTGAAAATCCCCTTTATCCTGTTTGTTAATTTCTCAAAGAATTGTGAAATTTGCCAGGCATGATTTATCTTTCATACATCAATTGATTCCGCATTCTCATTTGGGGAAAGAAGTTGAGAGTATTAGAAGTGCCAAAAAATGACTTTTGTATTACAATGCACCTCCATGCATCTGTTTCTTTTTTAATATTATAATGTTCCCACAATGTTTAGGACTGGAAAGCACTATGCAACAAGATCAATTTGTATAAATATATTGACTGCAAAGAACAGCACAAAAATGTAAATTAAACTTTCTTTGTTCTCCCTTGTGATTTGTACATAACTGATTAGCTTTTGTTTAATTACTCTATTTCATTCCCACTGAATTTACTCACCAGCAATTGTTTTGCAACAAAATACAGATTTGTAACAATTGTTCCACGGCAATCTCATGAGCAGGAAACTTATCTCTTTGATTTGAATGCAAATAAGTAGGTCCAGGTGCATTGAAAGAATTAGCAAGTCAGACTGAAATTTTGTATCAAATCACAATTAATCCTCACCTAAATGTTGCAGTTCACATTTGTACACTGATTTTTTGCTAGTAATTGTTTATTGGACAAAAATAGCACATATGTTAAACATAAAAACAGGACAAATGCATTAAACGTATTCCTAAAATGATCTTGGGTTCCACTTGTCCACCTTCAACTTGCATACAAATATTAGTAATTAGTTACCCACTGTTATGCTCCTGTTTCTGGGCTGGAAGATCTGGTTCAAATGCCACCTGTTCCAGATGTGACTCAGCATATCTGAACAGGTTGATTACAAATATTTATTCTTGTGGTTTTTAATGGTGCAGTGGTAGTGTTTCCACCTTTAGGCCAGAAGGCCCAGGTTCAAGATCCACCTCTTCAGACGTCCTCAACATGTGTGAACAGGTTAATTTAAAATATCTGCAGTACACTGGAGGAGAAAAAGGGGTGTCTGATTCTTGGAAAGCATTAGGTAGATTCCTGTCCTATGTGATACAGAGAATACTATGCAAGTACAATTATGGAAGTTATTTCAAAAATGAACTACCTGAAATAAACAGCACAACTTATTGATTATCCATTTTGGTTCTAACTTGGTTCTTTGTCATACCTAGCATAAAAGGAAGATGCTTGTGATGTTGGAATCCATTGATCATCTTCCTCTCGATCGTGTCTTGGACGCATTCATCTTTAGCTGCTTCATTAATAAATTTCCATCATCATGCATTACAACCCAAGAACTACAGAATGTGCACAAATAAAGTGGTGATGAGAACAGGTCGGGGACTGGGCATGTAACTCTCTCGGATAATAAGAACTGCAGATGCTGGAGTCAGAGATAACAGTGTGGAGTTGGAGGAACACAGCAGGCCAGGCAGCATCAGAGGAACAGGAAAATTTATGCAACTTTCCAGCTCCTCTGATGTTGCTTGGCCTGCTATGTCTTTCCAGCTCCACATTGTGTTATCATGGACTGGGAATGAGTGTGCAAATAACTCCAGACTGCCCAAAGCCTGTCCATAATTTCCAAGAATGAAGCTGTGTGATGAACTACTTTCTCCTCATTGGATGGGTGCAGCTGTTAAGAAGCCCAATACCTTCAGTTATGATGAAGGGTCTAGGCCCTAGATCAGAAGGGTCATTTCTGATGAAGGGTCTAGGCCCAAAATGTCAAGTTTTCCTGCTCCTATGATGCTGCTTGGCCTGCTGTGTTCATCCAGCCCCACGCTTGTTATCTCGGATTCTCCAGCATCTGCAGTACCTTTTATCTCTGATACAGTTTTAACCCTACCGCGAAGCCTCTTCTAAGGATGCCTACCCTGAAGAAGTTACCCTCCTCCCTCCGGACAAACCTCAGGGAATCTCTCTCCCACTGCAACTCTCTCATAATCTCTTCGGCCTTGAAACTGCTCGACCACGTTCTGAAGCAAACCAGGTACTACCGCCACATCACCTTTCTTAGTACCTGCCTACAGAACCAGATCATCCCCAATGGACTACAATCCACATTCAAACCTTCCCAATTTGGCCCCAACCGTGACAATATCTACATTCAGAACATTGAGACCCTCCAGAAGCGCTTCTCCCTGCGACTCCTGAAACACACACTTGCAGCAATGCGCAGGCATATCCAGGCACTACAATCAAGACTCCCCCAGCTCAGAGCCTCCCTCTCCCAGACCTGCAAAGGACCTCTCCTGTTTTTTATTCTTCGGAGGATCTACAGCCTGAATTCACAATTCTACTCAGCTTTATTGGACACCAAAAACCGTTAAGTACAGTAAACTTACTGATGCCCACCACCCAAAACGGGCTTCCCCCACTCCCCAACCCTACCCAGGACCTCCCCCACAATGCACCCGCCACCATTGGCCACGAGGCCACTGTCGGAGAACCCACTGATGACGTCACATCCGCCACCGCCGGGTACCCCACTTCCGGGACAGCGAACGCTGCCGCTGCTGAAACCACCGCCTCCATCACCGAAACCAACACCACAGACACTACCGTCATCGCTGCTGCTGCTGCCGCTCCGCCCATCGCCGAAGCCGATACAACGCCCACCGCCGACGTAACTCCGCCCACAGCCGACGCCGACAACGCTCCGCCCACTGCCTCCACAGCCAGCAGCTCCAGAGGAGACAGCAACACTGAGCCCTGCCGAATCTTCACCATCCCCCCAGACCTCCCCCTTACTGAGGACGAACTGTCAGTCCTCAGTAAAGGGCTCACCTTTATCCCCCTCCATCCACATCAACAAATACCGCTCACGCTTGGATATTGAGCAGTTTTTCCGCCGCATCCGCCTCCACGCTTACTTCTCCAACCGCGAATCTAACCCTCCCTCTACTGACCCCTTCTTCTGCCTCCAACACAAGCCCTCCTCCTGGACACCACCCCAAGGCCTCGACCTCTTCATCTCCAACTGCCGTCGATTTCTGATGAAGGGTCTAGGCCCGAAACGTCAAGTTTTCCTGCTCCTGCTTAACCTGCTGTGTTCATCCAGCCCCACACTTGTTACCTTCAGTTATGCATCCCACTTAGCACCTCTTTCCATCACTGCATAGTAGCAGCAGGCCATGGCTTTGCTGACTGCCCCTTCAAATCTGTGCCACATACCACCTAGAAGGACAAGGGTGCCAGATGAATTGAAACACCACCACCTGCAAATTCACCTCCAGACTCCACATCATCCTGACTTTGAATGAACAACTATATAATTCTTAATTGCAACATTGCAATCCTGGCCCTTTCAGCAGTATTGCGGTTGTGCCTGCATCAAATAGGCTACAATCGTTCAGGTACATCTGTTTGCCATTATCTTCTGGAGCATCTGGGGATGGATAACAAATTAGCTTTACAATGCTGCCCATTTTCTACAAAAGAAAAAAAGAGAAAACTCAAAACAAATATTAACACCTCTTAGCTGCTGTTGCTTTAAACATTTTACCCGATTATTGATGGTATTATTGAATACATGCAAAAAAACTTGCATCCTATGCTCATTGCAAATTCCATTACATATTAAAGTTTTCTTGAGTGAGATCAGTTGATTATTTTTGGCATTAATTTTTTTTTGTTGATCCTATCTTTCATCAAACACATTAACCATTGTTCATGGAATGCACTCTGTTCAACTCAAACTGTTGCTTTAGGTTTATTGCAGTATGTGAATACCTTTTGAGAACAATCAAATGCTACATCCTGTGAAGAACATGCTGAGATCAACTGTAATGTAATCAATTTTCTGCAGGCTGCTAGTTGTATGGTTACCTCTGTGTGAGTCAAAGATGATCAAAACCTTAATAGATAAGGTCAAAGAATATTTTCAAGGTGAAGTATTGTAGTCTAGAACCGGGTTCTGTTAGGTTCGTGTTAGGTAAAGGAATCAGCAGTTACTGGAGCACTTGAAAATATGGTAAAACTCAAATAGATCAACCATTAATTTATTGAATGGTGGAATAGGCTCAAGAGATTTATGGCCTACTTTTCCTAATTCATGTATTCTTTTGCAAAACATGAAATTGCTGACAAAAAATTGATAGAGGCTTAAGTGGTCATGAGTTGCATTATCCAACGTAGAAAATTCTTTAAAAATCACAACTACAAAAAAAAACTCCAATGTCTTTCTGATTAATATTTAAGGAATTATCTGGCATCATTATTATCCAATTGGAAGCCTCATTGTCAGGTGTATATCTTGGGAAACTATGGTCAGGATCATGTTTTCTTTACAGCAGCATTGTGATTGATCTCAGTTATGTATATCAATTATGTAAATCTGTATTTTGCTCATTTATTTAAAAGCATGGAAATAAAGACAGAGATAACAAGGTGTCGAGCTGGATAAATGCAGCAGGCCAAGCAGCATCAAATGGGCAGGAAAGCTGACGTTTCAGGTCTGGACCCTTCTTCAGAAATTGGGGAGGGGAAGGGGAATCCCACTTCCTACAGACAAAGGGGGTGGCCATGGGTACCCCCATGGGCCCAAGCTATGCCTGACTCTTTGTAGGATATGTGGAACAATCCCTCTTCCAAAACTGGACCTGTCCCCCACCTCTTCCTCTATTACATTGATGACTGTATCGGCACTGCCTCATGCTCCTACAAGGAGCTCAAACAGTTCATCCACTTCACTAACACCTTCCATCCCAACTTTAAGTTCACTTGGACCATCTCCAATACCTCTGTCTCCTTCCTGGACCTCTCTGTTTCCATCTCTGGCAACTACCTGGAAACCAATATCCATTTCAAGCTTACCGCCTCCCAGAGCTACCTAGGATACACCTCCTCTCACCCACTTTCCTGCAAAAATGCCATCCCCTATTGCTTATTCCCAATTCCTTCACCTCTGCCGCATCTGCTCCCGAGATGAGGCATTCCACTCCTGGACATCCCAGATGTCCTCATTTTTCCAGGACCGCAACTTCCCCTCCACAGTGGTTGAAAACGCCCTCGACCACGTCTCTCACATTTCCTGCAACTCATCCCTCACACCCACTCCCCACAATAATAACCAAAACAGAATCCCATTCATCCTCACATACCACCCGACCAACCTCCGGATCCAACGCATCATCCTCTGGCACTTCCGCCATCTGCAATCTGACCCCACTACCAAAGACATTTTTCCCTTCCCACCCTTATCTGCCTTCCAAAGGGACCACTCTCTCCGTGACTCCCTCGTCCGCTCCACGCTCCACACTCCCCATTAGTCCCACCCCTGGCACTTTTCCCTGCAACTGCAGGAAGTGCTACACCTGCCCCTACACCGCCCCCCTCACAGGCCCCAAGAAGACCTTCCACATTAAGCAGATGTTCACCTGCACATCTGCTAACGTGGTATACTGTATCCGCTGTTCCCAATGTGGCCTCGTCTACATCGGGGAAACCAAGCGGAGGCTTGGAGACTGCTTTGTGGAACACCTCCGCTTGGTTCACGACAAACGACTGCACCTCCCAGTCGCGAACCACTTCAACCCCTCCCCACTCCTTGGATGACATGTCCATCCTGGGTCTCCTCCAATGCCACAACGATGCCACCTGAAGGTTGCAGGAACAGCACCTCATATTTCGCTTGGGAACCCTGCAACCCAATGGTATCAATGTGGACTTCACAAGCTTCAAAATCTCCCCTCCCCTGACCGCATCCCAAAACCAGTTCAGCTCATCCCTGCCTCCCTAACCTGTCCGTCCTTCCTCCCACCTAGCCCGTCCTCCCACCTCAAGCCCCACCACCACCTCCTACCTACCAACCTCATCCCTGCCCCCTTGACTTGTCCTGGACAGAACTGTCCCCACCTACACTCACCTTTACTGGCTCCATCCCCACCTCTTTGACCTGTCCATCCCCTCTCCACCTATCTGCTCCTTTATCCATCTTCCATCTGCCTCCCCGCCCCCCCTCTCTCTCTCTCTCTCTATTTCAGAATCCCCTTCCCCTCCCTCATTTCTGAAGAAGGGTCCAGACCCGAAATATCAGCCTTCCTGCTCCTCTGATGCTGCTTGGCCTGCTGCGTTTATCCAGCTCTACACCTTGTTATCTCAGGAACTGCCGATGCTGGAGAATCTACTATCTCCGAAATAAAGACAGAGATTGTGTAGTGGACATATCACTGGACCAGTAACCTAGAGGCCTGGGCTAATGTTCCTGAGGACAAATGTTCAAATCCTACTGTGTCTGCTCATAGAATTCATGTCCAACTAATAAATCAGGAATATAAATACAGTTTCAATAATCATAATCATGAAACTCATTATTTGTTAGAAAAATCCATTTCGTTCACTAGTGTCCTTGAACAAAAGGAGATTTGTTATGCTTATGAAGTCTGCCTGACATGTGACTCCAGACCCACAGAAATTTGATTGACTGTTCACTACTCTCAAGTGTGATTCAGGACAGGCAACGGCTATTGGCCTCGCTAGCACTGAAGTAAAAGAAAAAATGGTTAACTTGAATTTGTGTATTGTCACGAAGGCTATTCAATACTTGCTTGGGCACTAACCAGTACTCAGACCATGGTATCGGTTGGTTTGACTGGGGAAGGTAGGGGTGTGGACAGGAAAAGGACTATAGGAAATAAGGAAGGAAATGAAAGTAATGGGAAAGTTTCCCTGGGTTGTTTTTGATTCTTACTGCCTATTGTTGCCTATTAGCAACAGTATTATGAATAGCCATGGGATTAGAAAAAGGAAATGTTTGCTTTTGAAGTGTATTTCATCCTAAAGCACAATACACCCTTTAGACACTGTTTTGTTTGTGTTCCCGTTTCCTGAAAACCAAACTTCTCTGTGAAGGCTGAAAGAGGCAGGCCTGAATTTTCATTACCAGGCCAGGAACACAAAATGAGGACTGTTACCAGCTCTGTAGATTGACCTGAGGAAATAGTACCCCACACTTGGGAGTTTTTGGTTTGGAGATGGGGCTAAGTTTAATGGGAGTCATGGCAATGGAGCTTACGGTGTGCCTGACCGGAAGGCCTACAATGCACCAACACTTCCCAGCTATCACCATCACCTGCCTCACAGATGACACCTCACGGCTCCACATAATTCCATGTCAACTTATTCTACCCACTCTAAAACTCCTCACAATGTCCGTGCCAACTTATCCTCATCTATCTCCATAACCTTTTAATATGGCCCATGACCACTTGAAGCCTATTGATGTGCCCCTTCCCACACTCATCACCCTTTGTCCTTCCCTTACCGAAGCCCTAACGTACCAAATTCTCCGGTATTCAGACTGTGGGTCCCACGCCGAGGTGCGATAAAATGAGTTTATTAAGTTCCAGTGGAAGAAATCACTGCTTTGAAACAACTTTTAAAAAAAGTCTGTACATTTAACTTCCTTATTTCCTTGTAAAACAAGCATCAGAATTCATAAAGACGCTTTCAAGAGTTTCTAGCCATTTGAAGCTGCCAATCAAACTGACATGATATTATGATATGAAAGGTTGTGATGTCAGTGTTACAGCACTGATCCTATCATGATAATTCTCAGGTTTACATCCATGAACCTTGTGAAATAGCACCATGGTCCCAGGACTGTATCCAAAAATGAACTCTGTCTCTTTAAAGGACACCAGCTGCATAATCTTTCTATCAGTTCTAAGTCTATACGTTGTAATTTGACATCCCATTCTTGAAAATAAGGTCAGCCTGAGACAGCTATTTGTCAGCGTGTACCTCTGTGATCCACATTTCTAACCAGTTGGCAAAGATAAACCACCAGTCTCCATAAACATTACCATTCACACCATTAAAATGAAACTAAACTCAAAGCTATAACCTTTTGCAGTAAGCACATTCTGTAAGATGAAAACCTATCAATTGACAATGTCACTGGACTATTCATCCCAAACATTAGGCTGTTCTGAGGACGTGAATTCAAATCATACCATGGCATATGGTGAGATTTGAATTCAATAAATAAAATGGAATTAAAAAGCTGGACTAATGGTGATCATGGGACCACTGCTGATTGTCGTAAAACCCCAACTTCTTCACTAATGTCCTTAAGATTTTTAAGGAAGAAAATATGGTCTCCTTATGTGGTCTGGTCGACATGTGACTCCAGACCCACAATGTGCTTGATTGTTAACTTACCTCTGGGAAATAAATATTGACCTAGACAGTAACACCCCCATCTCAAAAATGAATTTAAAAAAGTCAGAAAATAATGTATAATTCATCTGTAAGATAAATCTGAACCAAGCCAATTGCTCCAACCTAATCAGAGACATTATGACGCACCTCTGCAGTAAGTGGGACCTGAATCTAGGCCTCCTAGTCCAGGGGTAGAGGTGCTATCTCTGCACCACAAGAAGGGTCCCACCAACTGTTCCAAACATGGTATGACTGATTTGAACCACCACCTTCCATTTTTCACCCTGACTGAAACTTAATGATAGAAATGGTAAATGACAAAACAAAATCCATATTAAGTTCTCTTTTTCTGGTGTTGCAAATCTCTGGAAATCATTTTCTCAGGGGCAAGATCTCTGTTGTGAGCTAGATGCTCAATTGTGAATAAATTAGAAATATTGGGGAAGCCTTCAACTCTCTATAAATACTTTGGCTTTTCCTGATTGACAATTATATTGAAATAATTTTAAAAATAAAATGGAATGGTGATGACTGGATTATTGTAAAAGCCCAACTGGTTCAGACTTGCCTTGCTCGGATATAAGTGACACTCCCCTGACAATGTGGCTGAATTTTAATTGATCCCTGAAGCCACTCGGTTTGCAGCAAACAGCAGTATTTCAAGAAGAAGGTCACAATTGTTTTACCAGATGATGAGATGTGTGCAATAAATATCAGCCTTACTAGCAACGTTCCCATCTGAGAGTTAATAAATGTGAAAGCTCTGTCCCTTGTGCTTCATTTCTGGAAATGCTTAAAAGTCAGTATGGTAAGTAGCTTTGTTTTAAAAAAAAGTGCTTTTATTTCCTTTGTACAGTCAAGTTTCCAAATTCAGTTGTAGACCCATTCTATCTGGGGTGTCAGTAAATTTCACCTATTTTCAGAAATCATTATCTCACTTTACTTGAAAAAAATAGAATACAAGTTTTGAAGTAAAATCTATACTTTTGATAAAGAAAATGATTATGATAGGAACCATGACTGTTGTGAGTAACACAATGGATAGGCCAGATAGCCACTAGAAGAAGCAACAACGTGTATTTGTATAACACCTTTTAACAACAGGGGCAGTGTGGAAGCTCAGTGGTTAGTGCAGCTGTCTCTCAGCACCAGGCACCCAAGTTTAATTCCACCCTCAAGCAAGTGTCTGTGTGGAGTTTGCACATTCTCCCTGTGTGAGATATGCAGGTTAGGTGGATTGGCCATGTTAAATTGCCCACAGTGTTCGAGCATGTGCAAGTCTAGGTGGATTAGCTGTGGGAAATGAGGGCTACAATGGGGTGAGTCTGGGTGGATGGTTTTCAGAGGGTCAGTGCAGACTTGATGGACTGAATGGCCTGTCCCCACGCTGTAGGGATTCTATCATTCTGGTATTAGGTTTTGTTTATTAGATAATGTTAGTTGATTGAGTGGTTCTATTTGCTATTTGTGAAATTGGCTTCCCCAGTCGTTTTCCTTACCACATCAGCTATGATAGTTTGATCTTGTTTTTACTCCTAATGTGTAGGTTTGTATTATGATCCTTAGGCACCTGCACTCTTATTAATGAATAGATCCTCACTGTCTTCATGATCACAGATCTGCCAGATCTTCATGAGTACATTTCTCTTTACCAGACAGAAAAAAACGATCTCTGCATCAATATGATAGATAAAGTAGGATAATACAACAAAAGTCACTAATAGGGGCTCTACTTACCTATTGTTCATCTAAAATCATGATAAATCAACTCCAGCTTTTCACCTTATTTTCACCCAAAAATCTATTGCTCTCTCTGTTGAATACAGTTAGCAATTGAGCATTCACAGCCCTCCTGGGTAAAGAATTCCAAAGATTCACAACATTCAGTGAAGAAACTCCTTCTTTTCACAGTGCTGAATGGCTCATTCCTTGTTCTGAGATTGTGACATCTAATTCAGGATTTTGCAGGCAGGGAAAACATCTTTCCAGTATCTACCCTGTCAAATCTCTTAAGAACTGTACTTGTTTCAAATAGGTCATCTCTTAATCTTGTATAGAACATAGACCATGTCAATTCAATGTCTCCTTTATTAGACAACTTAATCTTTCCATTATTAGACAATCTTGTCTTTTGCAGGAACCAGTCGAGTGAACTTTCAGTGCATCCCATTAAGGCAAATATGTCCTTCCACAGAGGAGGACATCAAGACAATACACACAAGTGGTCCATCAGGCCCATAATTGTGGTTAAATGTCAATATTATTCTTACAGAGCTGCTTTGTGAACAGCCAACTGACAAAGTACAAGATGACAGTCAAGTGGGGTAGAGTAAAAAGAAATGTAGTGGCAGTAGGAGTACAGTCAGGGAGATAGACACTGTTATCTGCAGCCAGGAACGTGAATCTGGAAGATTGTGTTGCCTGCCCAGTGCCAGTGTTTGGAGTATCTGATTAAGTACTGGACAGGAACTTGCAGTGGGAGGGGAAGGATCCAGGTGTCATAATCCATGTAGGTACCAATGACATATTTAAGACTAGGAAAGATGTTCTACATAGGCAGTATGAGGAGTAGAGTGCTAAATAAAAGCCGAACCTTCAATGTCGTACTGTCTGGATTATTATCTGATCCACTTGCAAATTGGCATAGGCCAAATTAAGATTAAAGATGACTACATAAGTTAAAGGATGACATGAAAGAAGTGGGTTCCGATTCATTCCCCATGAACCTGTGTGTTCTCTTCATGACAGTCCCTAGGAAATCTGGTTGAACACATGCACCAACAGTTCAAGAACAATTTCATCCCTGCTGAATGGACCTCTCTAACTTAAAGTAATGTTGATCTTGTTTTGTGCACCTCCTGTAGGACCATAATACAAACCAGGGTTAGCTGTAACCCTGTATGTCTCACTCTGTCTTAGCACCCTGTGATCTGCCTGTATTGCTCGCAAGACAAAGCTTTTCACCGTACTTAGGTACACGTGACTACAATCAATCAAATCAAATCATATAATTTGAACATCAGTGGGGTGGAAGCCTCTTTGTTAATGGCTTTTGCAAATTGATGATTGGGTGTTCTTAAAGCAAGCTGGGTGCAATCTACTGCATCCCTGCACCTGGGGGAAGCCAGTGATATCAGAGAATCACAGAGTCCAGGCTGCTGACTCTCCTCAACTTGGGGAAGGGGGGAATAAAAACCAGTGTAATCTTCAGAAAATGGCATTGGTTATACCCCAGATACATTTGTAGCCTGAAGATTGGGAGATGGTATTCAAGTTTCCTATTGATCCTTAGAAATTGGGCTCAATTTCAGATGTGTGAGCAAATAATCTGTGGGGCATGTCAATTTGAAAAGCGAATCAGTAATGGTATTCCTGAGTCATCTCGTCAATCACTATGATGTGACACGTTAATATTGAGACATACGCTACCACAGGTCAATGTCATACCTCCATAATGAGATCTGAGCTATATAACCTTATTAAGGTGTATGGCACAGAACCAGAATGATAATGCTACATTGTGGGAATGAACTTCAGAACTTATCAATTGTGAGAGACCTCTCTTCTTTAGAAAAAAGCCACTGCGAGTCTGGCAAGACCTAGGCTTTGTGTTCCAGTATCAAGGGCTAGAAGTAATGGAGAAATGAGAAACCCTGGTGAGACTTCTAAATTCATGTTTGCATGGATTTTATTATCTGATGTGATGGGGATTGGGGGGGTGTGTGCGCACAGATGATGGCAAGTATATAATGATCACAATTAGGTTAGGCCATAGTTTTTAATATTTGTTCTTGCAAGAGAAATGAGCTGCCAATGCATTGCAGTTTGTTTCCAGATGGGTGGCATTGCAGAATACTATTGCCCCTAGCTGGGCCTCACATTCAAAGAATTATATTCTGACTCCAGAAAGAAAAACAGTAACTTATACCACACACACCACATGCGGTTGTAGCAATTTGCTGTTATCATTGTAAAGTTAATTTGGTGCAAAGACAAGGTTTCAACTCTTGTCTTTGTAAGTTGCAGGCTCTGCCTGAGACAAATGATGACCACCCTCCCCACCCTAACAACACTGTATTACTGTCCCTGCATCCTTGACAACCATTCAATCAAGCCCCTATCCATTCATCCTCTTTATGTAACTTAACGGTCCCAATTTACCATCTGAACTCATGGTTTTACAAATTGCCATGCCTTTGTTGGCCATAAGCTCTCCTTATGTTGAGGGTAGAATGATTGTAACTTGAAATACCCATCCCCATATCCTGCAGGTTCCCTGTTCCTACTAATCCCACCCTTCAGTCTTGAATTGCCCTTCCTGTGGCTGTGTATGTCTCTGTATTAATATGTCACATCATAGTGATTGATGTGATGACTCAGGAATACCATTACTGATTTGCTTTTTAATTTGACATGCCCCACAGATTATTTGCTCTCCCATCTGAAATTGAGTCCAGTTTCCGAGGATCAACAGGAAACTTGAATACCATCTCCCAATCTTCAGGCACAAAAGCATCTGGGGTATAGCCCATGCCATTTTCTGTAATTATTTTCTCAGCAAGCCAAGCCCATATATATCCCATCCTCAAACTTTAGCTGCGTTTTCTTCCCATTTGCAGACTGTGGCCAATCAGTATCTCACTGAGAACTGACTGAGAACAGACCATACCAAAATGCAGCAAGATCTGGACAGTATCCAGGCTTGGGCTGAAAAGTCGCTGGTAACATCTGGGTCACACAAATGCCAAGCAAAAGCCATTTCCAACAAGACAGAATCTAACCATCATCCTTTGTCGTTCAATGGCATTAACCCGCTATCAACATCCTGAGGATGACCACTGACCAGAAACTGCATGGTACTAGCCATGTAATTATGGTGGCTACAAAAGCAGGTCAGGGCTAGAAATCCTGCATAACTCACTCCTTGACCCCCAGCATCTGCAGCATCTACAAGGCATAAGTCAGGAGTGGAGGTGCTGGTGTTGGGCTCAGGTGCGCAAGGTCAGAAGACACATGACACCACGATACAGAAGGGACTACTGAAACATACAGAACTGCATGGGCTACTGAAAAGAGGCATACCAACAACTGAACAACCAGGAACACTACTTGCCGTTCTGACTAAAGAACACACCCGTCAACTCTACATACTGATCAAGATCTTCAGAGTACCCTATGCATTCTCATCCTGCATACTTCTCACATTGAAGACTTCTACTGCCTTCCGAAGATACACAAAGCCAACATACCTGGACATCCCATCATATCAGGCAATGGGCCTTGTGAGAGAACTCTCTGGCTATGTTGAGGGCATCTTGAAACCCATTGTACAAGGAACTCCCAGCTTCTGTTGCAACACTACAAATTTCTTACAGGAACTCAGCTCCCACAGACCAGTCGAACGAGGAACATTCCTTGTCACAGTGGATGTTTCAGCACTCTGCACCAGCATCCCGCACAACAATGGCATTGCTGCAATAGCCTCAGTACTCAATACCAATAACTGTCGATTTCCAGACACCATTCTTCAACTCATCCACTTCATCCTCGACCACAACGTCTTCACCTTTGACAACCAGTTCTTCATCCAGACACACGGGGGCCAAATATGCACCCTAATATGCCAACATTTTCATGCGCAAGTTTCAGCAAAATTTATTTGCTACGCAGGACCTCCAACCCATGGTATATACTAGATACATTGATAACATTTTCTTCCTCTAGACTCATGGTGAGGAATCACTGAAATGACTATACAAGTTTCATCCCACTATCAGACTTACCATGGACTACTCTTCAGAATCAGCCTCATTCTTGGACACATACATCTCCATCAGGGACACAAACCTCAGTACCTCACTCTACCGCAAGCCCACAGATAACCTCATGATGCTGCATTTTTCTACCTTCCACCCAAACATGTTAAAGAAGCCAACCCCTATGGACAAATCCTGTGCATACTCAGGATCTACTTGGACCAGGAGGAACATGACGGATGCCTAAAGACACCCTCGTAAGAATGGGTTATGATGCTCAACTCATTGATCGCCAGCTCCAACGTGCCTCTGCAAAAAACTGCAAAGATATCCTTGGAAGACAGACACTGGACACGACGGATAGTCGTCCAGTACTTCCCCAGAGTGAAGAAACTACACCATGGTCTTCACAGCCTTGAACATGTCATCGATGATGATGAACATCTCGCCAAGATCATCCCAATGCTCCCACCTCCAGCCTTCAAACAACCTTAAACTGACTATTGTTTGCAGCAAACTACCTAGCCTTCAGGACAACATCGACCACAGCACCACACAACCTTGCCACAGCAACCTCTGCAAGACATTTAGATCTTTGACATGGACACTACCATCACGTGCAGGAATACCACCCACCACGTACACGGTAGATACTCATGTGACTCAGCCAATGTAGTCTACCTCATACACTGCAGGCAAGGATGCCCTGAGGCATGGTATATTGGCAAGACCATGCAGAAATTATGACAGTGGATGAGTGGACATTGCGCAACAATCTCCAGACAGGAATGTTCCCTCCAAGTCAGGGAACACTTCAGCAATTAAGGACATTCAGTCTCTAATCTTCAATCCTCCAAAGTGGCCTTCAAGATACACAACAACGCAGAATCACCGAGCAGAAACTGATAGCGAAGTTCCTTACCCATGAAGACAGCCTCAACCATGTCGTGGTTCATGTCCCACTACATGCAACCCCACCATACTGTTGTGTATTTGTAAAAATCTTCCTTACTGTCCTGTTTTGACACCATCACGTTGGTAACTTATGATCTCTCTACCTTAATTAGTTTGTACAGTTTTGGATTACTTGTTACTTTGGTTAGATCCTCGGCATGCGACTCTTATACCTATCATGTTATTCCAGCATTTGGTTTGTCTCCAGCACCACCTTACTTTTAATTTTTTGTAATTATCTCTCTGCCTCAATTAATCAGATTTTTGGTCATCCCTTCACTTGCTATTCAGCCTATCGACACTCCACTCACACACCATTTGTACGATCTGCCCATTGATCTCTCTGCCTATAAATTCAGTGCCTGTTTGCTTTTCTTCACTTCACCTGACGAAGGGGCAGCACTTGAAAGGGGTGGTCGTAGAGATGGTAGATGTGTTGGTGAACATCTTTCAAAAATCTATAGAATCCAGAATGTTTTCTGCAGATTGACAAATGACAAATATAATTCCCATTATTTAACAGTGAAGAGAGAGAGAGAAAAAACTGGCAACTACAGACCTATTAGCCTAACATTTCTCATAAGGAAAATGCTATAAACTATAATAAATGATCTGATAACAGGACACTCCAAAAATAATAGCAGGATTGGGCAGAGTCGACTTTGATTTAAGAAAGGGAAGTGACATTTAACAAAGCTGTTCAGGTTTTTGAGGATGTAACTTGTGGAATAGGTAAAGGGGAACCAGCAGATGTGGTGTATTTAGATTTTCAGAAGGCTTTGGAACAGGGTCCCACAGAAGAGGTTGCTAAACAAACTTAGGCCACATTGAGTTGAGGGTGAGTGTAATATAGTGGCATGGGTCCTAGAACCAGGAACACAGGCTCAGAATAGGCGTCAGAGCATTTATGACTGAAATAAGGAGGGCATTTTTTAACTGAGTGTGGTGAATCTTCAGCATTGCGTAGTTTGGGGACTATTGTGCTCTGACCACCACCTTGACTTTGCCTAAAAAGGTTCCCACCAGTTTCTCAGATAACAAGATGTAGAGCTGGATGAACACAGCAGGCCAAGCAGCATCAGAGGACCAGGAAGGCTGACGTTTTGGGCCTAGACCCTTCAGAAAATGCTGCTTGGCCTTCTGTGTTCATCCACCTCTACACCTTGTTATCTCAGATCCTCCAGCATCTGCAGTTCCTACTTTTTCCCACCAGTTTCTCGATGTGTTTGGTGCCTTTGCCTTCCTCATTTGAAAGACTTCAAGCTTACCTCTTTGACGAAGCGTTTGGCTCATCTGATCTAGTACCTCCTTTTCTGGCTCTGTGTCATACTTTGTTTTATAATGCCGAACCGAAAAGCGCCAACTGGAGCATTTCATTATGTTAAAAGACCCTCTATAAGACGATCTCCAATCCCCCAGCGTTAAAAATTGAATATTCAACAGGCATGAGGTACAACGTATCCTGAAAAGAGTTACAATGTATCCTAAAAGAGCAGAGGCTACTGTACCTTTCCATTAAAGTAACAAAAAGTAACTTTGTTCCTTTGATGTTGCTGTGCCTAAAGCTGAAGTAGCTAAATATGTGCGCCATGTGATGTGCACGAGCCTGTTTGAGTGGCTGCTTTTTGACACTGATGTCACCGTGTTTCCTCTCAGAGCTAGGGTTGCCCCCGGGTGAGCTCCATTCAGGAAGTTTTCCTCAGAACGGAACTGAAGCCTGTGGCGTGGATGTACAAGTGAAATTCCAGATTTATCCCCTAACCCACCCACAACCCCCAACCCTCCGAGAGGGAGGAAACAGCGAGTTTTTTGCGCAATCACCATTCCAGCAGCGGGAAGCATCTGCAGACCAGCGAGCATTTCAAAAGCCATCGAGTGTTTTCCCAACGCCCAGTCACATTCCCCTCACCCATGGCGGTGGCATCTCTCCCTGAAGTGCGCGGACTGCCCACAGAGGAGGTAAGTTCGTCGCTGCCGATTTTCTTGTGTGTATTTTTAAAATGAAGGACCGGAAAATTTTTGGAATTGCTTAACTCATGTCAGGGTGACTGCCACGTCCAGAAGAGTCCCTTCCCTCAGATTCAGGAGCTTTTCCTGTGCCCTAGTTGCGGATGTTTGGGGGAGTGGGGGTAAATCACTGATGTTAAAGGAGCCGGAACCGGGCTGGTCATTCGCGACGCGTGCCCCGCTGTACGATAACACCCGTGGGGAGAGAGAGAGAGCACTCTCGTCTCCTTCCAGAACTTAGGCCTTAACAACAGCAGTCGCTCCCCCACATCCTTGATACATTGGGATCCGAGGCAGCCGAGCCCCTTTTCATCTGTTTGTCCACTCGCACCTCGCCAGGAGCTGCGTCTTTCACTCGGTCTGTTTGTGATTTCGCAGGAAGGCTGCCGGATTCTGCGAGTGAAAATTTTCGCTGGAATCGGCCTTGCGAAGAAGGATATTTTGGGAGCCAGGTAGGTTCGGGTTGCCTGTGGGAACGGGACTGGAGCCTATTCTCCTGGTGAGCGGGTCATGCCACCAGAACCTCCTGTGTGCCCGCGTTTCCGACTGGAGAATTGCAACTGGTGGTAGGCGGGACGGATGGACGGACAGCAATTCATCGAGGAGTAGAGGAAGTTAGCAGAGGTTTTTAAATCAAAGCACCCAGGGATTTGAATGTGCTCAGCCCCCACTGAGCAATTCTGAATTTTCTGGAAATGCATAGTTCAATATTGTAGTTACTTATGGTTTCTGTCTTACCTTAGTGATTTATTTCACATTTGTGTAACAGTAAGCTTCATTAACGTCACTGCACTGATATTGGATGACTAATTTATGTCATGTGAACCTGAGGCAGTTGAAAATTTAAGTAATGGGGGGGGCAAGTAAATACTGCACAGCTATGTTCTATCTGTCATCCTCAGACACCAGCCGTCTAACAATAGCATTAAGCCAGGGAGAATCAACTGTTCTTGCAACATTCTTCCTCACAATATTGTCAGAAGGTAATATCTTGACTGTTCCTGCAGCGTTTATTGTGTAAAGGCTGTCTTCAGGTCTTCTTGCCCTCATCCCCTTCCCCTGCCCATGGACTGAAGAAATGAAGACCTTACTAGATTGTCTGTCTGTCTGTCTTTATAAGTTTGTGTTCACTTTTGTGACTGAGCTTTGAACAGTGGCCCAGTTGTCAGATGTCTAATGATGGTGTCCTTTAATTGGTTATTAGTATGAACAACCATTTTATAGGTGTTGTATCTTTAATACAGGAAGTGAACCTCTGTTAACCACCTTAGTGAGATGCCTGTCATCATTCTACAGTACAAATTGCTCAAGATATAGCTGTGCCCCTCTCCATAAACATTGCCGGAAAATAAAGATAATTTGATTCACCTACCGTTACGATCGTGTTAAGGTACAATGAAAATGGAGTTATATTGTTGTAGCAATTATTCTCTATCAATTAGTTTATAAAATACCACAAAGGGGAGGAGAGCTTTGGAAGGCAAGTCACTTGTTCCTTATAGGAAGGCTATATTTGCTATATATTATGACTAAAGTTGCTCTTCTTGTACAGTATCATTTTCTGAAAAAATACCTACTTCATGTGTCTTTCAATGCTTACATCTACTCCATAGGGAATGCTATTCCATTTTTTTTCCAACTTGTTCACTCAAGTAATACTTCAGTAGATTAGATTTATATTTATCTCTATTTAAGTGCAGGTCATGTGCTCATCACTTCTCTTAGTTCCTTGATTGTCACCATGCTGTTAATCTACTTAACTGATGTTAAATAGTGAGTGAAGAATGAATAACAACTTATTTCAGTAAGCCCATATTCAGACATAATTGCTCTTCCTGGAACTCAACATGCAGCCTTGACATTCTGTTGAACCTTGAGCTGAGCTGTGAACCCAATGGTTTGTCACCAACACAGCTTTTATTTTCTAATTGACCTGTTCAGTGATGTTGTTACACATCTCTGGAGCAATTGGGACTTGAACGTGGGCATTCTGGTTCAGTGGTACGGACTCTACCACTGTGCCCCAAGAACTCCTCCAAAGCTATTCGTTTCTACCTTGGTTACTTGCCTGCATCTGCTCTTGCCTCAGAATATTAATTGCAGAAATGAATTTGTTGTCTTTATATTCAAACACACCAATTCTTTTTCCTTTGACTTTCTAGTCTGCAAGATTTGAATTGTCATCTTGACATGTTCTCCCTCACCCTCCGATCTCATCCTCACTAACCAGCATTGGGTTCTTGCTTTCCCTTACATTATAATTAAATATGAATTTCCCCTCTACGGGTGCATTCATGCTCATCTCATTCTATGTTAGCACCTGCTCCTCCCATAAATTTCTTTCATTTTTCTTTAATCTTGGATGGCTTTATTTTGTCATCTAGTGGTACAGCCATCAGTTACCTTGCCCCTTTCAGAAATTCCATCCTAAATTTTCAAATATTTTAACAAACCATTCTATTTTGTCTTGGTCCCTAATTCCTATTTTGCTCCCATTTGCCCTGCTGATCTTTTGGAGTCAGAGTCATACAGCATGGAACCAGACCCTTCGGTCCAACCAGTCCATGCTGAAAATAATCCCAAACTAAACTAGTCCCATCTGTTGCTCCTGGCCCATATCCTTTCAAACCTTTCCTATTCATGTACTTATCCAACTATCTTTTAAACATTGTAATTGTACCCACATCTGTCAATTCATCAGGAAATTCATTTCACACATGGACCACCCTCTGAGTAAAAAAAAAAGTTGCCCCTCATGTCTTTTTTTTTTAATTAAAGCTTTCACTTCTCACCAGAAGCAATGTGCCCCTAGCCTTGATATCCCTCATCCTAGGGAAAAAACACCTATCATTAACCCTATCCATAACCCTCTCAATTTTATTAACTTATATAAGGTCACCTCTCAACCTCCTACACTCTAGTGAAACAAGTTCCAGCCTGTCCAGCCTTTCTTTATAACTCAAATCTTCCATACCCTGCAGCATCCTGGTAAATCTCTTCTGAACTCTCTCCAGCTTAATCTTTCCTAGAACTGGACACACTATGCCAGAAGAGGCCTCACCAACGTTCTGTATAACCTCAACATGATTTCCCAACTCTTATACTCAAAGCATTAAGTAATGAAGGCAAGCGTGCTAAACACCTTTTTTAACCACCCTGTCTACATGTGACTCAAACCTCAAAAAATTGTGTACTTGAACCCCTAGGTCCCTCTGTTCTACAACACTACATAAGGCCCTCCATTAATTTTATAAGTCCTACCCTTATTTATTGTATCAAAACCAATACTTCACATTTATCCAAATTGAACTCCATCTGCCATTTTTCAGCTGATTGACTCATTTGACCAAGCTTCCTTTTGTAATCTTATAAAACCTTCTTCACTATCTACTATTCCATGAATTTTGGTGTCATCTGCAAACATACTAACCATACCTCTATATTCTGATCCAAAGTATTATATAAATGACAAACAAAAGAGGACCCAGAACTGATCCCTGCAGGTAACAGGCCTCCAGCCTGAAAAACAACCCCCCACCACCACTCAGAGATAGTAAGAACTGCAGATGCTGGAGTCAGAAATAAGTGTGGAGCTGGAGTAACACAGCAGGCCAGGCAGCATCAGAGTAGCAGGAAAGATGACGTTTCGGGTCGGGACTCTTTTCTAAAGAAGGGTCCCGACCCGAAACGTCATCTTTCCTGCACCTCTGATGCTGCCCAGCCTGCCGTGTTCCTCCAGCTCCACACTGTATTACCTCTACCACCACAGTCTCCTGCCATTAAACCAATTATGTATCCACTTGGTAAGCTCAGCCTGAATTCAATGTGACCTAACTTTACTAATTGATTTACCGTTGCTTTTGAAAAATAAATACAAAATGAAGTTGGCTAAACAATCAAAGTTATGTCTTTTTTTTTTGTACTGTTGGACGTCTCTACAGTTTACTGTTGATAATCCATGAGCCTGCCAACATCCCTAAGAGCTATCAAAACTTTTTGGCATTATTGGCCCTTATGGTGAGTGTACTGTCTGTTCTATCTGTAATCAGCCACTTCCACTGCTAATCCATATAAATATACATAAGTAACAGACAGATAAGGACCAACTGATACATCTAACTTGCTTGTATCTCTTTAATCCATACATACTGATGTAGGAATTCTACCCATTTGTAGGATCTAGGCATGTAAAAGGGGAAAAACAGATTTATAAAACATGGTCAATTAAGAAGACAAAAATTGATTCACAGCTCCCTTAGGTGATGGGAGCTCATCCAGGAGATCCTAATGATCCTGATTTTAGTATTACAGGATATCTCTTATATAAGATGATTCTTGATCCAGCCATAAATACATAAACCCACACTTGCATTTTTGCTCTTGCCTACCTTTAGCTCAAATCTAGCATCTATTTTGTACTCCTCTCCAAAGATGAGGACAGATAATGATTCATATCATGCCTTGACTGTCATAATTCATCCTGTTACACTTCGCATGAATGTTTTCAAACAAAATTTAACATCACTTAAGGAGATAGTAGGGGACAGCTCTCCATAATCTTGGTCAATGAAGTAGGCTTTAAGATGTGACCTAGAGAATGAGATATAGAAATCGGGGAGGATTAGGGAGAGAATTCCAGATTGTAAGGCTAAGGCAAGGAATGACTTAAAATTGAGGATGTGCATGAGGCTAGATTTTGGAGGGTTGTAGATCTGGAAAGATGGGGATAATAACCTGTACTTCAGAAGGAAATTTTGAGTGAAAGCAGGAAAAATCAGTCTGTGGATCCATGGATGGGACATAATGGCCATAAACATCTTTTTATTCCCCTGGTATCTACTGATCCATTTATAGACTTGACAATGATTTTGCTGGTGTATAGATTTATTTATACACCATTGTTTCGTTACTTTATTGATTTCTACAGTTATATTTTATGCAAAAGTGACCATTGTGGTAACTGCAGTGTTCAGTTAGTTCATGGTGCACCCTGCTTTGGATGTGTTGATATAACTGTGGCTTGTGCTTTAAGTTCCTGGTGTTCAGTCAATTGTGCTGCGCTGTGCCTCAGTAACCTTTTGTTGCTGATGTTTTGTTGGAGTGATGACATAGCCAGTTTTCACTTTTTCTAGGGCTTATGATTTCCAGTTGTAATTGTGCAGCACAAGAACCATTGATGCATTATTTTCATATTTCAATTCTGTAGTTTATTACTTTAAATGCAAAGATTAAAAATGAACGTTGGTTGCCTACTGTATACTGTAATCATAGTTTTTGCCAAAATCAAGACAGAAGCTTTCAAAACCATGCAGACCCTACCTCCCCAAGTATAAAACCATAGGAGGTTGCCTAGTAATTTAGTGAATGTAATCTTATCACAATGAATAGATCGAGTGGCATTGGAATTGCTTGCAGAACAGAGGAATATGAATGGTAATAGCAGCACTTAGCAGTGAAGCATTAATAGTGTATTAATGTACAGAATCTAACTCCTTTCCAGATTCTAATGTAATATCAGTTCCCATCATTTACATTATGGTTTCATTCCTGAAACTGACAAGTACAAATTTGAAATATAATGGGAAGTTCATAATTATACTTCCAAAATTGTTATTAAAACACAAGCTACAGGAAGAAATGAAGAACATGTTCAATGTTTTGTGTTCTTTGTTAAAAGGCCTGTTGCCAGCAACATTATCAGATGATGTTATTGTCTGACAACCACATGCATAAATACAAAACAAAAGTGGTGATGGCCAAGAAGTCTGATCATTATGTGCTGTCATAATATATTGATTGACCACAGTATGAGGATCTGCACAACTCTGGTCCTCACGGCGGGACATTTTTGAATCATACTTCAGGTAAGTGAAGAAAGGGAAACAATTACTAGTTCACATAGAGAAACTTGAAGTTGCCACTTAATTAAAAGTATTCACAAATTGTTCAATGGTCCAATCCAGCAAAATTTCGGAATATTTTCACTCACCGTTAAAGCAAATGTTTGACCAGTATCGTATGGCATATTAGACTTGTACTGAAGAATATTGACCAGTACAGAAGATACTAGTGTTTGAATTTGTGGTCAAATGTTGAACTCCAGCATGGATGAATAAGAGAGTTTCATGCATGTAAATTATGGCACTCAGTTGCCTGAGAGAATCTGTCTACCAATAAACAGTTTTAGCTCAGGATGTGAACTAGTCCAACAAGAGAATTATCTCATCTGTTGATGGTGAATCTTAAGATGCTCAGTCTTGATTTCAAATTGCTTCTTTGACTAAATTTCTACCTATTTCCAGAATCTCCTCCAGCTTTATTTTGTTGCATGAACCCTAGTTTATATAATGCAGGATGACTAGTCCTTCTCTGCTCAAATATTGACAGCAGTTCCTTGTGTCTCTGAAACCTGTTTAGCAAGTCTGCCCCATCACCTAACTTTTGAGAGTTCTTACAGAGCTCCTAAGTACTGCCATGGAGTAATGCAGTATTATCTTGTATTATGTGTTAAAAAACCATTGTTTTAGTTCTTAAATAATCAAAGCAGATTTCTGTAACAGCTGAATGGATAGACGCTGAGGTTCAAGTAGCAAAGTCTCAGTCTTTAATCTTTTAGGAGCTAGTCAACCTTAGTTGGGCTTTCATACCCCAAAACAGCTTTGTTTACGAGTTACTGAGCACAGAGGAAGATGTTAAAGAAGGCATTGCCTCAAATTTACATGGACGTGTGTTTTTGGAGCTCTATTCAAACATCATTGGAGGGCCTCTATTAAGGAGATAAATGGGTTGTGCAACATCTGTGATTGAACAGATTTACAAGTGGTATCTGGAAGAAACTAACTCAATAGTTAGCCTAGAAGATGAAAAAGGCAGTTTATTCTATATGAGCTTTAGATAGGTGCCTGTCATAGAGTCCTATGGCAAGGAAATAAACCCTTTAGTCCAACCAATCCATGCCGAACATAATCCCAACTCAACTAGTCCCACTTGCCTGAGTTTGGTTGATATCACTCTAAACCTTTCCTGTTTGTGTGCTTATCTAAGTATTTTTAAAATATTGACTGTGCCCACATCCACCACTTCCTCTGGCAGTTCATTCCACAAGCAAACCACAGTCTGTATAAAATATTTATCCTTTTTTTTTAAATCTCTCTACTCTCTGAAAAAAATGCCCCCTTGTTTTGAAATCCCACATCCCAGGGAAAAGACAACTACCATTAACCCTATCTATACCCCTCATGATTTTACAAACTTCTATAAGGTCACATCTTAACCTCTTATGCTTCAGTGAATAAAGTTCCACCCTATTCAACCTCTCCATATAACTCAAACCCTCCATTCCTGGCAACATTCTGGTAAATGTCTTCTAAACCCTCTCCAGCTTAATATCCTTACCATAACTGGGTGACTAGAATGGGACACGCTACTCCCGAAAAGGCTTCACCAATGTCCTGTACAGCCTTAACATGACTTGCCAACTCCTACATTCAAAGGACTGAGCAATGAAGGCAAGCACGCGAAATGCCTTTTTAACCACCCTGTCTATATGTGACACAAACCTCAAGGAATTATGTATGAGAATCCCTAGGTACCTCTGTTCTACAACATTGCCCAAGGCCCTACCATTAATTGTATGTCCTGCCCCTGTTTGTTGTAATAAAACGCAATGCCTTGCATTTATCCAAATTGAACTCCATCTGCCATTTTTCAGCCCATTGACCCATCTGATCAATATCCCTTTGTAATCTCAGAAAACCTTCTTGATTTCCAATCAATATATTTGCAAGTGAAGTGAATAGAGTACATACCTCTGCCGTACTCTCTCTTCTTTGCTTAATGCTCTGTAACTATATAAAACTGAAAAAATAATTTTATTGAGAGCCTTCATTTCACTATCCAATCCATATCCAACAGCCTGAACTGAAAACTCTGATTACGTTTTGAAATTTGTGTCAAATTCCACCAAAGCAGCTGAGACAATTCGCAACTTTTTACAACCACTGACACCATTATGAGAAAGGTCAAGTTTGGTCTATTTCTCAGCATTAATGAATGCTTTCATAATTTGCATCACTGACATCTACCACTTTTTCCAAAAACTAATCAGTCCTTCCTTGGGCCATAGCCTATCTACTTACCAAATTTTCATTGAAATCTATATATTAGTTTTTGGGAGAGTCTGTTGTCTGTGAACAACAGTAACAAAAACATTACCTCCACCACTGAAGGTGGGTGCATGTACCAATTCATCCCCTGTTTGTTATATTGTTCACAAACCAAATAGGCCACCTTTAGTGGAAGAGGTTGTTAGTCAAAATACTAAACGTGAGTAGGAGGGCATAGCATTTGACTGAGAATGACTGTCACTCAGGGAGGGGGAAAAGCATTTTCTGCTTTTGAAGGAACAGTTTATTAATCGTGAGCAAACTTGCATACTATTTAAAATTGTTCTGTTGAAAACACCAATAAAAATGTGAAAATATTTCTTCAGAATTTTTGTGATTAAAGTGCAAATATTTAAGTGTAGTTTTATTAGTTTTGTATTCTTTAAACCTACCTAAAATAATTGAAGGGTTACTGCATTTATTTTCTCAAATGTTCAAAAAAAAACTTCCAGAAATAGTTCTAAAGATTTTGTCTCTATTACCAATGTCTTGATTACATGGTGCCCCAGGATGGGGAAGCTGCAGTCTTGCTAATCAGTTGCAGAGATGTTTGGAATCTGAGTCTGTGTAGACCAAATGAACTTGCCATTTGATAATGTGCTGACTTAGTTTAATAACATTATTTTTATTTAGGATGGAGAGAGAAATTGGGAGTAGTTTTCCTATCAATCTATCAGGAGGCAAGATTGGCAGATATAGGGAACTCACTAAGCAAATTGGTTAGAGAGCTAAAACAGAAGGAGCAAGGTAGTGGTTTATGGGATAAATGAGGATCTGCTTGAAGGTAAAGTAGTAAGGTGATGATAAATTAATAGTTATAAGTTTAGTTAATACTTATCTGATGATGGAGAGTATGCCAGAGAAGTGTGGGTGCAGTGTTTTCTTGGATTTTGGGAAGATTGCATACTGCTGCAGGAAGAGGGTTGGGGAGTAGCACAAGGAAAATTGCTGCTTTGGAGAGACAGCACCGATATGTGGGCCATGTGGTTTCCTTCTGTCCTGTGACAGTTTTTGTGATTTGGTTATCTTGTTTTGGTTTGTTTGGTTTGTATTCATTTGACCAAAGGTATGATTTTAACCTCTCACTAGATTTCATCCTCACTCTGACCTTTCTATCAGTAATGCTCCAACCTTGCCTTTATTTTTCCAAAGCTTCTGACAACTGGAAAATACATATTCTAATCCATGTTTAATGTACAGCACTGCACACTTTTTTTATTCCTTCCCATCCCCCAGCATTTTTTGTGTTAATAGACTTTCAAATCCATCGGGAGCCTTCCAATTAAAAACGTTAACCCCTTTTGAATTCTTAACCCGGTGTCTTTTCACACCTTTTTATTTTAGTCATGTCGTTGCTTGTTAATCTTACACAAAGTCATTTCTTTAGCTTTAATTCTGTTTAGTCATCACCCTATTTGTCCAGACACTTTCTAAATTGAGCTGTTTTGTGCCAGTTTTTGTTTCCCTTCCACTTTTTTCAGCATTGTGTTCTAACCACATTAAATTGCAACCAAAATCACTAACAATAACAGCAGGAAGTTAAACTTATTATTTTCGGAATTTAGGTTTAACATTCCTGTGAAGAACTCAGCCGGAAAGTATTGATTTTGACGGTTGATGTACAGAAGCTTTGGAATGTTTCTTGTCCCTAATGTGAAAATGTGTTGACTACCAATCTTGTATCTATTATTCAATCATGTGGATGTGCATGTTGCATCATAGAACAGGAATGCCACAATCAAATAGTTGGAAGAAAGAATACCGAGAAAGGCAGTAACTGTCAACTGGTTTCGATAACTTGGCCTCCTCCCAAAGGGAGGAGATGGAAATTTACAAGTAGTTAACAATTTGGGAGTAAAGCTTCCTGAGCACTGTCAATTACACTTTAATTGACCTCTAGTGGTATCAGGGAGTAGCTAAGCTGTAGCCTTACAGGGGCAGGTCAGCAATACTTCAACTAAATGTAACAAGCAAACATTACAGACCTTAAAGGTTCTTGTGGCACAGTGGCAGTATCTCTGCCTGTGGGGCAGAAGGGCTGGGTTTAAGTCCCACTTGCTCCAGAAGTGTATAATAATGTCTCTGAACAGGTTGATTACAAAATATCTACACTGCAGATCTTGAGATCTTGTGGTGTAATGGTAGTGTCCTTACATCTGAGCTAGAAAATCTGGGTTCAGGTTCCACATGCCCCAAAGGTGTGTCACAGCATATTGTTCAAAATAACTACACAACAGGTCTTGGTCCACCCATGAATGATTCTGCAAGAGATCTGTATCCGAGTAATTTTGTGGCCCCTTAAACTATGCTTGTTTGTGCCTGGACCAGTGTTGTTAATCTTGGTGTCCTGTATTATTTAACTACTCTTTCAGACTGTCTAGGTTTGCTGTTTGCACCCAGAGAGCCAAACATTGACTGACCTAACTGGTTTAGATGTTTGACACACCTCACCTTTTGGGGGTGTGGAGTTCAGGACAGATATTTTGTATTCTGTTCACCCAGTTAAAAAAGGCCTTGAATAGTGCCTTAAAGATGAGCTTGTTCTTCTGAAATATAAATAGGTTGAGCAGTGTAGAACTCAGCATTGCAATTCTGATGTGGTCTTGGAGTGACTGTTGAGAGTTTCAACCAGGAAGTGGAGAGATAGGGGTTGACGCTGGCAGAACAGTGTTTGGATGCTGCAAGAGACCACTGCAGCATTTGTAACAGAGCAATTTCAGACACATCTAGGGAGTTCAGATGTCTGCAGGAAAGGCCAGCAATCTGATACAACAGGAGAGCTGAGCTGAAATTATCATAGTTATTTTGCGGCTTTCTGTATTTCTATCACCCTGGTTTGAAGTAGTCATAAGAATAGCAGGAGGAGGTTAGTTTATAAGAGTTCTGCACTGTTTGAAAGTTTTTAGATTGGCACTCCCTACTTTCTTGTTTATTTATTTCCCACCTCTCCCAGCCAGTGCACAAACTCCTGTTTAATCAGACATTGTACTTATACTGCCTTTAGTGCATTTAGAGATGAGTTTTTTTTTTAGAATCTTTGAAATTTCAAATATATAAAAGTATTTGGCGTTGAACATATTTAAAAAGAATGCGTGGGGATCGTTCTTTTCAGCTGGAGGCTGTTTTCAATATGGAGCATTTTCTCTTTTCTGGTGTTGCACCTGTTAGCCTCAGGGCGTGATTGTTGTGCAATTTTGACCCAATCCCTCCCACAGGAAGATGATGACGCCTCAGTTGCCTGGAGCTTATTCAACACTGATCGTCTGTGTGGACAATCGTGTCAAAGTGATCTGATACAAAATGAAATTGTTTCCTCAGTTCAATTGTGTTCATTTTCCAACCCCCCCCAAAAAAAGAAAACAGCCCAAATATAATGATAAAAGAATCCATCTAGTTTATTATGCAAAGTTAGATTTCCAATGATCTTGCTTATTGCTGCTCAGTGTAGTGCTTTTGACCTATCTTCCTGTGAAGGCACCAAGCTACCATTTATTTTCCATACTTGTACTTTATTACACAGTTGTACAATAACTTGAGTGTTTTTAAATATCAGACTTTTGCTTATAAATGATTTCATTTACTTTTATTGTATGTCATCTTTGATATCCTACATTTGTGATAAGGAACTAAAAGTTACTTGCATTTATATTACACGTATTAACATACATTTATCTGATATCAACTAGACGACTTATTTCTGCAGTTGTCATGTCAGGCAATGATTTTTAATTCCAGCAGTTTAACTGAAGAACTTCATTTTACTGCACTTCTCTTGTTTCATTAACTTTGTTTGATAATGACTGTTAGAAGTTGCAAGGGTTTTTGTATGCTTGACACCAGACTCCCAAAGCAATTGCTTTCTTTTGAACTGATTGAGCAGAAGTCTCCGAGGACTGTTGACACACTTTAGCGATGTTTCCAAAGCATCCTTGAAGAGGTCAAATATACCTGCAAGTTCATTGCAAGACCCTGTCTTGTGACACTGGAATGGAGGAGGCTGATTCAGAAAGGCACTGATGACATTGCGAAATGCTGGGAGCATGCAGAGATAAAGTCTCTGAGGCAATCTGCAAACCTCCAAACAGCCCATCTTACCCAAACCTTCAGGCACCAGCTTATCTTAGATTCTGCAGACTGATAATGTCCAATATGCAATCATTTCAGAAAGCGTCCGACCAGAGTGGAAGCAAGTAATTTATGGTTCTGAGGGACTGCTAAAGGAGGGAGGAGGGGGAAGCTGAGGTGTGCATAGTGTAGATTTTGGCATCCTTACCCATTTTGTGCCCAGTGGCCTTTGAATGTATACCCATAGCAAAGGCTTTAGATTAGATGTTTGGATAACTAACAGACAGAGAGTTGGGATAAAGGAAACGTTTTCAGGATGCCAACCTATAGCTAGTGGAGTGCAGCAGGAATCAGTGCTGGGGTGATAATTTTTTGCAATATATAAACATCACTTGGATAATGGAAATGAATATATTATCGCCAAGTTTGCAGAAGACACCGAATTGGGTGGGACGGTAAGTAATAAGGATGACAGAGTCTTCAGAAGGATATAAACAGGTAAGTGACTGTTTTATTCAATCATGGAATGTGAGCATCGCTGGCTGGGTCAGCTTTTAGTACTCCTCCCTGGTTGCGCCCTTGCTATGGGTAGACCCACAATGCTATTAGCAAAGGAGTTCCAGGATTTTGACCCAATGACACAGAAGAATGATGATATATTTCCAAGTCTGGATGGTAAGTGGCATGGAGGGGAACTTGGTCGTGGCTTTCCCATGTGTATATTGCCCTTGTCCTTCAAGATGGAAATGATCATGGGTTTGGAACATGCTGACTAAGGACCCCTGGTGAATTTCTGCATTGTATCTTGTACACACTGCTGTTACTAAATGGAGTTGGTAGAGGGAGGCGGGCTGCTTTGTAGTGGTGTTGGAGCTATATCCACCCAGGTAGGTGGGGAGTATTCCACCACACTCCTGCCTTGTGTGTGTAGTGTGTGGTAGAGATGGTTGTCATGCTTTGGAGAGTCAGAAGATGAGTGATTTGTTTTAGGATTCCTGTGAACTGCTGTTGTAGCCATTGGATTTATATGACTAGTCCAGTTCAGTTTCTGGTCTGTTGCAACTCCTGGGATATTGGTATTGGGGATTCAGTGATGGTAACATCGTTGAATATCAAGGGACAATGGCTAGTTTATTTTTTGAAGATGGTCATTACCTGGCATTTGTCTGGTGCGAATGTTACTTGTAACTTTCCAGCCATTTGCAACTTTTCAGCCCAAAGGATATTGTTCAGGTCTTGCTGCATTTGGACAAAGTCTGCTTCAGTATCTGAGGAGTTGCAGCTGGCACTGAATATTCTGCGATCAGTGGCAAACATCCCCAGTTCTGACCCTGAAAGGAAGGTCAATGAGGAAGGAGCTGATGATGGTTGGGCCTAGGACACTACCCTGAGGAACTCCTACAGAGATGTCTTGGAGCTGAGATGACTGACCTCCAGCAACCATGACCAAGTTCCTATTTGCCGGTAGTGACTCCAACCAGGGAAGAGTTTTCCCCGATTCCCATTAACTCCAGTTTTGCCAGGATTCCTTGATGTCGCATTTGGTTAAATTCAGTCTTCATGTGCTCTCATCGCACCTCCTGAATTTAGCTCTCTTTTTTTCCATGCTTGAACCAAGGCTGTAATGAGGTCAGGACCTAAGTGGCCCCCGGCAGAACCTGAACTGAGCACCTACGAGCAGGTTAATGCTGAACAATTGCTGCTTCATAGCATTGTTGACATTATCTGTCATTACTCTGTTAATGATTAAGAGTAGACTAGTACGGCGGTAATTCGCAGGGTTGGATTTGCCCTGTGTTTTGTACACAATACATATCTGGGCAATTTCTTTCATTTGTCCGGTAGAGGCTGGCATTGTAGCTGCGCTGGAACAGCTAAGCTAGAAGTGCGGCAAGTTCTGCAGCGTGTTTTCAGTGCTATTGCTGGAATGTTGTTGGAGTCACACAACATTGCAGTATCTAGTGCTTTAAGCCATTTCTTGATGTTACATGGATTGCTGTGAATGCTCAGCCAGTGTGGGCAAAAAACTTGGCAGATGGTATATAATGTGGGAAAATGTGAGGTTGCACACTTTTGTAGAAAGAATAGAAGACCTGAATATTATTCAAATGAGAGAGTGAGACTGCTGAAAGATGCCACTTAGAGGGATTTGGGGGTTCTTGTGCATGAATCACAAAAGCTGAGCATACAACATCAGTGCATGACCGGGAAGGCAAAAGGACTGATGGCCTTTATTTCAAAAGGAATGGAGTATAAAAGTAGAGAGGTCTTGCTAAACAATGCAAAGCATTAGTGAGCCCACATCTAAAATATTGTCAACAATCCTGGATCCTTTATCTAAAGAAATGTATCCTGGCATTGGAGGCAGTCCGGTGAGGGTTCACTCGGTTGATCATAGGTATGAAAGGATTTCCATATGAGGAGACATTGAGTAGATTAAGCCTTTACTCACCAGAGGTCAGAGAGTGAGAGAAGACTTTACTGAAATATTGTAGATGTTGGCGTGTTTGCGAAGCAGGAGGTTTGATAGCAGACGTTTTGTCCCCTTACTAGGTGACATCCTCAGTGCTGTGGAGCCACCTGTGAAGCACTGTTGTCTTGTGCTGGTTTGAATTTTTATATGGTCTGGTTTTTGCTGCTTTGGGCAGGTGCCTGTTACAACGCACAGTCGGAACGGTCAGTATATCGGGTATAATTCACTATGTTTGATGGAGTCTGAGGATGAATGCCAAGCCTCCAAGAATTCCCTGGCTGTCCTCTGTTTGGCTTGTCCAATGTTAGTAGTGTTGTCCCATTTGAAAGTGTGGTTTCTCTCGTCAGTGTATATTGAAGCCATGGACATCTGATCGTGTCGTTTAGTTGCTAGCTGGTGTTCGTGGATGTGGGTTGCTAGTTATCTGCCTGTTTGTCCCACATTTTGTTTAGTCTCTGCATGGTATCTTGTAAACCATATTTGTCCTGTCCATGGTATCAACTGGGTCTTTAACCCCGGTCAGTTGCTGCCTTAGTGTGGCTGTTGGTTTGTGTGCTGTCATGATTCCTAGTGGTTTGAGTAGTCTGGCTGTCAGTTCTGAGGTGTTTTTTGTATGTGGTATGGTGGTTATTGTTTTGGGTTTTGGTGTGTCCTAGTTGTGTTGTCTGTTGGCTAGCCTTTTAACTCAAACCCTGAACTTACTGAAACATGTGAGATTCTTACAAGGTTTGACAGGATAGATGCAGAAAGATTGCTTCTCCCTTTTGAGAGAGTCGAGGACCAGAGGGCATAATCTCAGAATAAGGGATAGCCCTTAAAACAGGATGAGGAGAAATTTCTTCTGTGAGGGTAATAATTCTGTGGCATTCTTCACTGCAGATGGCTATTGAGGCTGGGTTGTTAAATGCATTCAAGGCTGAGATAGACATATTTAAACAGTAAAGGTATCAAGGATTATAGGGAAAAGGCAGGAATGTGGAATTGAGGATTATCAGATCAGTCTGGCAGAGCAGACTTGCTGGGCTGAATAGTCTATTTCTGTTCCTATGTCTTAAGGTGTACGATACCAGTTCTCTCTTCCTGAGCTACTCACCTGTCAGGCATTTGAGTTTCCTGAAAAATTTGCTTTGCATTTAATGTTGTTTGTAAATTGGAGAGAGGAAAACAGCAAATGTTACACATCACTCTATCTATGGTCAACATTGCTTCCTCATCTGTCAACACCTTGATTTTTATAATTTATGACCTTTGTTTTCTAACCACTCTGGGTTTTTCTTTTTAGCCTCCTCAAACAATGCAACTCTCAGATCTCTGCAGTCCTTCAATTCCGGTCACTTACCTGTCTTGAGCATCATTGGAATCTAGCTTGAAAGACAGCCCTGTTGCTGAAGCTTTTCATTTTGCTCTCATCGGGTCAAATGCAAGAATACCAGACTTAAAATATTTTTTACCACAGGAGAAGGGGGATGCTGATTGATTGGGAAGTTGATTCTGATTGGACTTTCCTCAGCAATGCATGAGGTGACTCTCCAGGCTTCCACATAATTAGATAAAATAGGAAAGCTTGAACATATTCTTTTGTTGACAGAGAATGGGTCCTTGCATATCAGTTATGTCACTTCCAGCAGGCATAAAGAAGCCAGCTGACTAAGAGTCAAGCGTTAGAGCAGTGGGTAGAGTAGAGGGTAATCTTACTGAATCATAGATCAGACTCTAGAGGCAATATGGCCTACTCCGTTTATAGGATAAAGAATGATTACACATGGAAAGAGGCCATTTAAACAGTTGTATTACTGCATGCTATTTGCAAAAGCAACTCGGCTAGTCCCCTTTCTCCCTATAGTCTTGCAACTGTATATTTTTTCTCTTCAGATAATTATCCAGTTCTTTCTTGAATACCAAGATTGAGTTACACTCGGGCAATGCATTACAGATTCTAACAACTCATTGCATTTTTTAATAAAAGAACAATTTTTCTTTGTCAGATTTCATACTTTCATTTTAAATCAATGTCCTCTGGTTCTCTGCTCTTGTCGATGGGAACATTTTCTCTTCTGGTGTATCCAGACTACCCATGAATTTGAATACTCCCATCAAATTTCCTCCCTAAAGATAGCAGTCCTGACTTCTCTAATTCTTAGTCTCCTCTTCCTGATTTTCATAATTTCATCTTTGCCTGTGCCTTCAGCCACCTGGGCTAGCTATTCATTCTCACTTTTATCTAAGTAACTGAATGTCAATTTCACAGCTACAGTGATAGGATTTGAAATCCTGTCTCTGTTTCATTAGCCTTGGTCCATGGATTATTATTGCAGCAGTCTAATTATTATGTTACTATTCCCATTGACCTGTTAAACTTACAACAAATGAAATAATTCTATCTTCAACCAGTAGCACCAACATATTGTGACAATCTTGCTGCAGAATCTATGTATTGTCTGCAAATCATTTTATTTTCTCTTTATTCTTTTAAAAACTGACAGTGTCACTGGCAAAACCAGCATTTGATCTAGTTCCTTATTGTCCTTGAATAGAGAGGCTTATAGTTGAGTTGACACATTTGCTATAGATCTGGAATCACAAGGAGGACAGACTAAGAGAGGATGGCAGATTTTCTCTCCTTAAGGGCATTATTGAACCAAGTTGGTTTTTATAACAATCAATGCTAGTTTCATCCTCACCGTTACTGGGGCTAGCTTTCGATTCTGGATTTATTAATAGATTAATTGAATTCCAGGTTCATTAGCTGCTGTGGTGGGATTTGAACCTATGTCTCCAGGATATTTGCTTGGGTTTCTGGATTTCTATCCGGTCCCATTCTCAATATGGCTAGCTCTCCCTCTATATGGGGAATGGTCATTTATACAAAGTCATGAAACTCTTGCATCATTTTGGCACATTGTATGGTATTGTGATGTATTTGTTTCAAAACATGTTTCTGTGCAATCTAGTTAATTGTCTTAATGATATCAAAGCTATTTCTTATTTATTAAGCTGCCTTCAGGGCACAACTTCATAGCATATTTTAAGTAACTTGTAATATGCACACCATGTTGCACATTCCTAATGTTCAGCCTTGGAGAAATCATGATTTCTTAAGATTACAAACTAAAGACACTTAAAAGGTACAAGAGGCTAGTCTTAAGTGATGCTGAATGATGTCTGTGATGGATCTCCAGTAGCTGTGTAATAGCCAGCACTTTTGATTATTTTTTGCAGCCTCTCATGGGGTTCTTCTTCTTTTAGATCCTTTTAAGTGGTTGCGTTTGTGATGACTTATTCCTTCGAGCTTGATATTCCATCAAACCTACAACATGATAATTGCAGAATTGGCTAAAATAAACAAAGAACAGAGGATGCTGCAGATCTAAAACAAAAACAGAAATTGCTGGAGAATCTGTGGAAAGAAAGCAGGGTCAATAATTGAGGCCCATAATTTAGGGTCATTAGCTGCCACTTCTGCCACCCCCAGCAGATGCCATCAACAGACACACATTCCCCCTCCTTGTCAGCCTTCCATAGGGATTGTTCACTCTGGACACCGTGGTCTACTCTTCCTCCACTCCTCTGAATACCTCCCCGCACCCCCAGAGCATCTCCCCATGCAATCGCAGAAGGTGTAACACCTGCCCATTTACTTCCTGCCTCCCCACTGTCCAAGGTTCCTGACACACCTTCCTGGTGAAGCAGCAATTTCCCTGCACTTCATTCAATCTAGTCTGCTGTATTCGCTGCTCACTGTGTGGTTTTCTGTACACTGGGGACATGAAATTCAGACTGGACAATGCTTTGCAGAACATATGTATTCCATCTGCAAAAATAACTCTGAGCTTCCAGTTGCCTGCCACTTCAATGCACTACTGTGTTCCCGAGCTCCATCTTGGGCCTGGTGCAGTGCTGTAGCAGGGCTCAGTGTAAGCTGGAAGAACAGCATCTCATTTCCGTTTAGGGCCCCTGCACTCTCAGGACTTGGTATTGAGTTTCAATAGTTTTAGGGCCTGAACACCACCTTCCATGTCCTATAAGAAGAAAGCTCACTGGACCCAAAATGTTAATGATGCTGCCAGATCTGGTGAGATTCTTCAGTAGTTTGTTTGAGGGACTGCTTAGTTGGTGTAATGAGGTGTAACCTATCATGAAAATCTAATTTCCTTCTGCAATTCAATGTGAATAGAGTGCATTTCAGGTAACTTTGGAAAGTACAACTTTGCTTTCACCAGGATAATTTTAAAGCAGTCACCGATTATAATCAATTGTGATTTGCTGCCAGAAGGATCATTAAGTACAAGGTACAGAGAGAGATGCAAGTGTTTGGTGAAGACTGCTAAGTTTGCAGCCTGCAGGTGGCGCTGTGGGCTTTCTTTGACCATTCACTAGATTTCACATTCAAATTGTGTAACATGTTACGATGGTGAGGATTGAACCCAAAGTCAGTCAGATAGCTGCCTTTTTTTCTTATTAATTCATGGGGTGTGGTTATTGCTGGCAAGACCAACATTTGTGACCCATCCTTGATTTAAAAGTGAATAGGCAGGGCATGTCAGAATTGCGACATTAGTGAATCAGATAGGTCTTCACGATTGATAGATTTCTGGTCACCAGTCTAGGTGAGGCTAGCTTTCAAATTCAGATTCCAACAGCTGATGTGGTGGGGTTTAAACCCATGTGCCGGGAACATTCAACTGGACCTCTCATATGATAGTCTAGGGACATTACCACTTTGCCACAATTTCCTAACTATGTGTCGCGAGTTGATTGTGTTTGTTTTTAAAAAAGGCTTCCAGAGTTTTAAATGCATTCAGTTGAAATAGCTGTAATAAGTTAGTTGCAATCAGAGACCCATTCTGTTCACTAATTTAAAGCTACTGCCTGAGACATGGCAAGAATGTGAGCTTAAACCAGGTTATAGGGTGCAGTGCTGTTGAATTAAATGACTTTTGAAATCCCGTAGAATTGATGTGAGAGTGTTATGGAATTGTCCAGTTTGATGAGTCATGAGATGCCTGATAACAAAATATGATCTACAGATTTCACAATGCAGGTGTTGTTTGGCAGGGAAGGTAGAGTTTCTCTGGGTCCTCAGCTTTGCTTCTACCTGGTCCCAGTTAAGTGACTCAATGTAATTGGTGCTTTGAACCTTCTCCAATTTAGTCAGTCACAAGCCAGAGGCATTCCTGGGTGAGAAGGTATGTATGACTTCTTCGGGTTATTCCCGAAGAAGTCCTTGAGGACATCCCTAAATCACTTCCACTCCAGGGCATCTCCAGCCATGACAGAGCTCCAACTAGAGTGTTGCATGAGGAAGATAGTGTCAGACATATAAGAACTTGGAGTTGGTTTTGAATGACTAGCATCTTGACGTTGCCTTCAGAGAGGATGATGCCGTTAGATTGCTGCTGTGTAACTGGATTAATATCATACCACCTACTGTTACTATTGAAATCTTTGAGTGTGACTCTTTGTTTAAGTTATATAGCGTGGGTTGCACACACTCTCTCTGCTAGGAGTTGGGATGTAATCTCAGCCAAACTAATGAGATGAAGGATTCGGATTCTCCAGCATCTGCAGTACCTTTTATCTCTAATGAGATGAAGGACTCCTCTTGACTGGCATTGGAGTTTGGCAGTCTTGGTCTGTTTCACTTGTGTAGTTGGACCCGCAATGCTAAACTGCCCAACAAGATCTTGAGTTTAGCAACTTGGCTCAGTACAGGTCTTATACGAGATAAATGATCAGATTGGCTGATCTGAGGTAGAAAAAAATCATGCTGATCTAATAGAAGTAGTTCTTCAATTAATGCTAATTTACAGCACCACAGAGTAAAGGCAGCTTTACCCTGTGTCTAAGCGTCCTATACTTGATGGTGCCTGTTGCTGAATATGAGACATTTTGGGACAGATACAATTTATCTTACGTTTTTAACAAAACAGAACAGTATGAGTATAGTTAAATGCCTGTTGCAGTTAAATAAGATTTACTACCTGGACAGATGTCAACTCCAGAATCATAGAGTCATACAGCACAGAAACAGACCCTTTGGTCCAACTTGTCAATGCTGACCAGATATCCTAACTTGCCTGCATTTGGCCCATAACCCTCTTAAACCTTTCCCATTCATGTACCTGTCCAAATGTGTTTTAAATGTTTTAATTGTACCCACCTCTACCACTTCCTCTGGCACCTCATTCCATACATGCAGCAGCCTCGGTGTGAAAAAGTTGCCCCTCGGGTCTCTTTCAAATCTTTTCTTTCTCAGGTCACTAGGGACTCTATCTGGGCCTGTGGGGTTCACTCTCAAAAAGGCTGATCTGATATCTGCAGCGGTCACTGTGGTTAAAGGTGCACCTGAGGCTGTCGGGACAGATGCTCTATGCTATCTAGTTCTGGACTCACCTGGAAAAAGACCTAGAGGGTCATAGATAAGGTGACTAATCATGATTTTATAAATCTCTATAAGGTAACCCCTCAGCTTCTGACGCTCCAAGGGAAAAGTCCCAGTCTACTCAACCTCTCTGTATAACTCAAAACCTCCAGCCCCGGCAGCATCGTATTAAATCTTTTCTGAATGCTTAATAAAAACCAAAAGAACTGCGGATGCTGTAAATCAGGAACAAAAACAAAGTTGCTGGAAAAGCTCAGCACGTCTGGCAGCATCTGTGAAGGAAAAAACAGTTAATGTTTCGGGTCCGGTGACCCTTCCTCAGAACTGATGGTGGCTGGAGAAATGTCAGTTTATACGAAGAAAAAAGGGGGAGCGGGATGGGGTAGGGAGTAAAAGATAGGATAGAGCCTAAAGAAAAAGAAGAGCAGTTGGACAGACAAAGAGTTGATAACAATGGCTGGGAGGGTAAATAGTTCTTAGTGGGGACTATTAGTGGCCAATAACAAGTAGAGTGTAATGGCAGGCTATGTGGTAACGAGGCCTGGTGTGTGGGGTAGGGAGATGGGACAGTTTAGGCCTTAAAATTATTGAACTCGATACTGAGTCTGGAGGGCTGTAGGGTCCCCAAGTGGAAAATGAGGTGTCGTTCTTCCAGCTTGCGTTGAGCTTTGCTGGAACACTGCAGCAAGCCAGAGACTGACACGTTGGTCAAGGAACAGGGTGATGCGTTAAAGTGGCAGGCAACGGGTAGTTCAGGGTCTACTCTGCTTCTGAAGTCGATGACCATTTCCTTCGTTTTGCTGACATTGAGGGAGAGATTGTTGTCTTTACATCATGCCACAAAGCTGCCTAAGCTCCTGTACTCGTAGTTGTTTGAGATCCCACCTGCTGCAGTGGTGTTAACAGCAAATTTATAAATGGAGTTAGAACAGAATTTGGCCTCACAGTCTTGTGTATAAGGGGCTGAATACGCAGCCTTGTGAGGCACTGGTGTTGAGAATTATTGTGGAGGAGGTGTTGTTGCCTATCCTTGCCGATTATGGTCTGTTGTTCAGGAAGTTAAGGATCCAGCTGCAGAGGGGAGAGCAGAGTCCTAGATCTTGGAGTTTTGTTGGAATTATGGTGTTGAAGGGAGAGCTAAAGTCAATAAATAGTGATCTGACATAGGTGTCCTTGTTGTCCACATGTTCCAGGGATGAGTGTCAGATTGTTCCAGGGATCATTGGTTAGTGCATTGAGTATAGGAGTTGGGGCATCATGTTGCAGTTGTACAGGACATTGGTGAGGCCACTTTTAGAACACTGCATTTAATTCTGGTCTCTTTGCTATAGCAAAGATGTCATTAAACTTGAAAGGCTTCAGAAAACTTTTATAAGGATGTTGCTGGGGTTGGAGAGTTTGAGGTATAGGGAGAGGCTGAATAGGCTGGGGCTTTTTTCCCTGGAGCATTGGAAGCTGAGGGGTGATCTTGTAGATGTTTATAACATCATAAGGGGCATGCTTAGGGTGAATAGCCAAGGTCTTTTTCCCAGGTTAGGGGAGTCCAAAACTAGAGGGTTTGGTTTAAGGTGAGAGGGGAGAGATTTAAAAGGGACCTAAGGGGCAATTTTTTTTTTTAGCAGAAGGCGGTACATGGAATAAGCTGCCAGAGGAGGTGGTGGAGGCAGGTGCAATTATAACATTTAAAAGGCATCTGGATGGATACGTGAATAGGAAGTGCTGAGAAGGATATGGGCCAGATGCTGGCATATGGCACTAGATCAGTTTAGGATATCTAGTCGGCATGGACAAATTGGACCAAAGGGTCTGTTTCCGTGCTGTATAACTCGATGACTCTGAGTGTAGGGCCAGGGAAGATGGTATCTGCCATGGACCTATTGTGAGGGTAAGCAAATTGTAGCGGATCAAGGCAATGTGGGAGGCTGGAGTTGATGTGTGTCACTACTAACCTCTCGATGTACTTCATAATGCTGGATGTCAGAGCCACTGGGCGGTAATCATTCAGGCACATTGCCTGATTTTATTTTGACCCTGACCCTGACCCTGGGATGATCGTGGTCTTATTGAAGCAGGTGGGAATCTCACATCATAGTAAAGAGATGTTAAAGACGTCTGCAAGTACTCCCGCCAACTGGTCTACACAGGGTCTGAGTGCGCAGCTAGGGACTCCATCTGGGCCTGTGGGGTTCACTCTCAAAAAGGCTGATCTGATATCTGCAGCGGTCACTGTGGTTAAAGGTGCACCTGAGGCTGTTGGAACAAATGCTCTAATTTCACTAGTTAGGACTGTCCTTATCTAAAATGTCAACAAGAGATTTTAAACTCATTTTCTCTTTTTTTTTTTTGCACAGTGATCCATATGCGAAAGTGACTTTGTATGATCCAGCAAATGGAGAGCTGGCGAGTGTTCAAACCAAAACAATCAAGAAGGTCAGTATGATATTATCCAGTCTGTTTCTTCGCCTTTCTAATTTCAGAATTTCCATGATAAATATGAAAATGAATTTCTGTATAAAGGTTATCGTATAAATCTCCATCAGACTGCAATTGTAACATGACTATACGCAGTTGATTGAAGTTTTCAAAAAAAAAGTCTTAAAATAGCATTGCACTGAACAAGGGAACCTCTGAAGAATTCTGTAAACCAGAAGACTTTGGATTCTTTGTTAGGTGTTCTTATCTAGGTGAGGTCATTGGGAGCTAAAGAAAAATTGAGACACTCAGATTTATACAATCTCTTTCATTGCCTCCCATCATTGCAAGGTGTTTTACAGCCAATGAGTATTTTGTAATGTAGTCACTATAGTAAATGTGGCAGCCAATTTGCACACAGCCAACTCCCATAAAGAGCAATATGTTGATTGCCAAGAAATCTATATTTGTGATTTTGGTCGAAGGATATACATTAGCCAGTACATTGTTCCTTTGAAATAGTTTTATCTCCTCTTTTACAACACACCTGAGAAGTTAGAGTCCATTTAATATCTATTATCATCTCATCCTAAAGAAAGAAAGGATCTCCAACAGAGCAGTAGTTTGTCAGTCCTATATTAAGGGTTATGGAGACCCTGCATGAGGGCAGACATACAAATGAACATAGGATGGAGATGATGGCCGAGTGGTCTTATCATTTAGTCTATTAATCCGATAACCCAGGTAACATTCTGGAGACCTGTATTCGAATCCTACAGATGGTGGAGTTTGAACTCAGTAAATATCTGGAATTAAGAGTCTAATGATGACCATTGTTGATTGTCAGGAACAACCTATCTGGTTCACTGATCTCCTTTTAGGGAAGGAAACTGCTATCCTTACCCAGTCTGGCCTGCGTGTGACTCCAGACCCATAGGAATGTGGTTGACTCTGAACTACCCTCTGGGCAGTTAGGGACGTGCAATGAATGCTGGCCTAGCCAGTGATGCCCACATCCTATGACTGGATAAAATAAAATAGAGTTGAGCTGATCTTCAGCTCGACCTTAGTGAGTGGCTAATGCTCAAAGGGGTTGAATGACCTAATCCTGACTATTAAGCAATAAATGACCTGATACAAGTGCACTCTGAATGCAAGTCTTTTCATGGACCTGACTTGGGGAAAGGACAGTTAGCAGCATCTGTACCACTGATCACTATCTTTTGATTTTTTTGTCTGGAACTCACCAAGTGTGAATATAAGGCGTGAACAAGATTTTCTGAACTTGAATAGATAGCTGACATTGAAATGTAGAAGAAAATGTGGAAAATATTCATGTAGACGAGAAATTGGAGTTTACTCCATTCAAACTGCAAAAGTAAAAGATCTGAAAAAGGAGAGAGCACAAGAGATAGCACATAAAATAATGAGCATAGACAGTAAAAATGAACTTTGTGTTTCATTGACCGCTGTGGTAGAAAATATATACATATTTTCTATTTGGTATACAGAAAGCATACAATGTGATCAAGATTAGCCTTTTAAAAACCAGCAGAGGATAAATATAAAAAAGCAATAAGGTGGGGGAAGATAAATATGAGGGTAAGAAGGCTAGTAATATAAATGAAGATTGCAAGAATTTTTTTTTTTGATACATAATTTACATCACATTGTACTTGGGCTTCAGCAATTTACAATTTGTTAGGTAGTCTGCAGGTTACAGCCTGCCAACCAAAAGGTATCCTGATATTTCTACCTTTTTTTAATCCGTTAACTAATTTTCAATCCAGGCTAATGTACTACCCGTATCCTTTAGTCCTTATTTTGTATGTTAACGTCTTGTGTGGCACTTTGTCAAATGCTTTTCGAAAATTCAGTGTACTACATGAATTGGTTTCCCATTTATCCATCTTCCTGCTTATATGCTCAAAAAAAACTCTTAAGAAAATTTTCCCTTTCATAAATCTCTTTTGATTCTGTTTAGTTGACCATCTAAGGGCCCTGTTAAAAGTCCCAAACAGTTTCTGGCATTTGGGCCACTATTGATGCTAGACTAATTTCTAGTTTCCCATTTTCTCTCTTCCTCCTTTCTTAAATAACGGGATTATGGGCATGTGCTTCCAATGATTGAGAATTGATCTAGAATCTAAAGAATTCTAAAAGATTATAACCAATGCATCTGCAATCTCTGCATCTAACTCTTAAAACTTTAGGATGAAGCCCAACAAGACCCAGGATCTGTCACCACTTGGTTCTGTTAATTTCTCCTGTATTGTTTCTTCTTTTGATTTTTCACCTTTCTCACTTTCACTGAATTCTAGGTTCCCCAGTTATTTTTGAATGGTTTTTGGTGTCTTCCACAGTAGAGACAGATAAATTTCACTGGTATCTGCTTCTAATGGACCCGTGTTTATTTTTTCCAAGCTTGTCCTCTTTACCTACTTTTGGAAATGTTTTCATAGTCAGCATGGATTTGTGAGGGGTAGATCATGCCTCACAAACCTTATTAAATTCTTTGAAGAGGTGACCAAACACGCGGATGAAGGTAGAGCAGTGGATGTGGTGTACATGGCTTTAAGTAAGGCGTTTGCTAAGGTTCCCCATGGTAGGCTGATGCAGAAGGTAAGGAGGCATGGGATAGGGGGAAATGTGGCAGATTGGATTCAGAATTGGCTGACCCTTAGAAGACAAAGGGTGGTAGTGGACAGAAAATATTCAACATGGTGCTCAGTTACGAGTGGTATACAACAAGGATCTGTTCTAGGTTCTCTTCTGTTTGTGATTTTTGTAATTGATTTGGATGAAGGAGTGGAAGGGTGGATTAGTACGTTTGCGGAGGATACGAAGATGGGTCGCGTTGTGGACAGTGCGGAGGGATGTTCTAGGCTACAAAGGGATATTGATAGGATGCAGAGCTGGGCTGAGAAGTGGCAGATGGAGTTTAACCCTGAAAAGTGAGAGGTGATTCATTTTGGAAGGAAAAACTTAAAAGCAGAATACAGGGTTGATGGAAAGATTCTTGGCAGTGTGAAGGAGCAGAGGGATCTCGGGGTTCATGTCCACAGTTCCCTGAAAGCAGCCACCCAGGTGGATAGAGTTGTTAAGAAGGCATATGGTGTGTTAGCTTTCATTAATAGAGGGATTGGGTTCAAGAGCTGTGAAGTTATGCACCAGCTAGACAAAACCCTGGTTCAGTCACATCTGGAGTATTGTGTCCAGTTCTGGTCGTCTGAATATAGGAAAGATGAGGAAGCGTTGGAAAAGGTACAGAGGAGATTTACCAGGATGTTGCCTGGAATGGAGGGAAGGCCTTACGAGGAAAGGTTGAGAGAGCTAGGGCTTTTCTCTTTAGAACGACGAAGGATGAGAGGTGACTTGATAGAGGTGTACAAAATGATCAGAGGTATAGATAGACAGCTAGAGACTTTTTCCTAGGGTGGAGGTAGCTATTACGAGGGGGCATAGTGTAGGTAGATATAGGGGAGGCGTCAGAGGTAGGTTCTCTACTCAGAGAGTGGTCGGAGCATGGAATGCATTGCTGGCGAGGGTAGTGGAGTTGGCCTCATTGGGGGCATTTAAGGGGCTATTAGATAGGCATATGGATGATAGTATAAGGTAGGGGTGGAGGTTAGATAGACATTAGGATGAGGGTAAAAGTTTGGCACAACATCGTGGGCTGAAGGGCCTGTACTGTTCTATGTTCTGTGTTTACAATCTATTTGTATCTCTTTCTATTCTTCTGATTTTTGTTTTTTGCTCTCTGTTATTCACTTCTTGATTCACCTTTGCTGAATTCTAAAATCCTTGCAGTTCTGGGTTCAATACATACTTGTTAGCAACATTATAAACACCTTCCTTCAATTCCTCTTGCTAGTCATGTTTGGACCACTTCCCAGTAGGTTTTACTGTAGAATTTAGTACAAGTTAAGTATTGTTTGTATATTTAGATATCACTTGTCTACCATTTAAGTTTCTCAAGCTACCTTAAATAACTTATCTCTCTGATGTTAGCTTCGTTTTGGTTTAAGACCTGAGTTTCAGACTTCATAATTTTGTTCTGTACTCAACCTCACTTTTAAACAAAAAATAGATATAAAATAGCCACCAACTTTCCTTGAAGATCATTGTGCCTCCCGTCCACAAAGTATCACTGGGCCAGTGCAGATCTATGGGTTCTGGAACAATGTCCCTTTTGTTACCCATCTCTATCTTACAAGATTGCTCTTATTGTTTGATGTAACATTCTCAACAGTTATATTATATTATTATTTAGCAACTTGGGTTCTAAAGTGGGCAGAACCATATATTACTTTAAGGATGAGTTGTATTTCTACGCTAGTTTTGGTTTCTTAAAACATGTTTCTCTTAATTTTAGATTTGAATTCGGAGTGTAGTGCCTGGTTATCTGGAGTTTGTTTACATGCTTTTAAATTAGGTCTTTTAAAACAAACCCTTGTAATGAATATTTCAGTGCTTTAGAAACATTGGTCAGAATTAGGAAAGCAAGTCCAGCTGTTCCCATGAACAAGCAACATTGAAGTGGAATCAGTGACTCCTCGCTGAGGTTTGAGTATTTGTAAGGTTGTGAGGGGAAAAGAGTTAGATCTTTGTTTCTGATATTTAGGATGAGACATTTTAAATAGTTCTTTTCTAGTGCAAATTGGTTTTGTTTTTGTGAATTTTCATCTGTAATAAACTTTGCTCTTTGTTAAAATTACAATGCCAGCATATTGTGAATAAATTCATTGTGAATGACGACCATGGAACCAAATTGCAAAAGCAAGACTGATGGTCTATAAAGTCAGGCTTCACTTTTGGATCTGACTTGTCCAGCATTATCATCAGCTGCATTTGTAACTGCATAAATGAACAAAATATACACAGGCAGAAGTCTATTGCCTGTGGAAAAATCTACTATTCCCAGAGATCTTTGCATAAGAAATATGCAGCTCAACTGCTTACTGAAATGTTGAGGTCCAGGCCTTGGACATTTTTGAGGCCAGCTACCAGCCTGTTATTTCTGAAAAATAGTCATATTGACATCCTTGTTTACCAAAGGTGTACAAGAAAGTATTATTATCAATTTTTAAATAAAACAGAGGCCCGTTTATCAAAACAGATTTGATCTTTGTCAACAAGTACATTTTATGCAGTTTCATTATTTGAAACACAGACATTTTTGGTATTTTGCATATGTGTGCACTTTATCACTGAGCTTCTTTTTCAGCCATTAAACATTCCCGAGTCCACATTTACAATGATAGCTGTCTCTGTTAATGCATCATTGTCAATCTTTCACCTGTAATAACCCTGTCAGATTTTGTGTCTTTTAATATGACTGTTAAACTGCTCTGCTTCTATAAACCTGACGACTTTGTTTTCCGAACATCTATGTTTTTCTTTATTTAACACAAAATGAAAGTATATAAAACTTCAGCCCAACCTGAATAATGACTTTTATACATAATTTCACCAGAATGGACCTTTGTTAAATTTATGCATGATATCCTTCAGGAATTTAAAATAAACAATTGCTCATTACCTATAATTGTCATTTTGTTTTAATATGAAATGTAAATTTACATAGTAATTTACAGCAGCTCTTTCTTCTTTCAGACTTTAGATCCAAAATGGAATGAAGAATTTTTCTTCAGAGTAAGTATACATTGCTTTTTTGCAGTTTAAAAATATTTAATGCAAAGAGTTATTAAAGTGTTATGTTCTATCTCCTCTATATTAAGCAGAAGTAAGATTATTGTATGCAAGACTTCCTTTACCCTTAAGTTAGACCGACATTAACCTGGACAAGACCTCTAATCCCAAGTGGTTACTTCTAACAGTCTTTGCAGACTCAACGTAAAGTAGATTGCACATATTTTTGCCAAATGTGCTGTGTGCTTAATGAATAATGGCAGAAATAAAAGAATTCAGCCTACCTAATGCAATATTTCTGAATCAGGTTGTTTACATTGTTTTCCACAGGCTACTTTAAAATTTGGCTGCAGTTTCAGATACTGCAAATCTCATCAGTCCCAGAGTAGGGGCTGATAGGATACTTGCGTCAAGCTGCACCTCAACTATGGGCTCCCAGGGGCAAAGCATTCCATAAATTTTCATTTTTCCTACTACATTTATAGTCACCTGTCTAAACTCTGAGCAATTGGAATTTATTTAATAAGTCATTGAATTTAGTAATTTCCAATCAGAGTATTTTAATGAAAGAGGAAGTAGAACCCTGTAGAATGGAAACCTGTGGCACTAACCACTGAATGGTGTATTCTGTTCCAGAAAACCAGCTTGTAAAGGGTAGAACTGGAGTCCATCTTTAAATGTTTGTAATTTATTTACAAAATTACATCTCCTAAGCCAACAAAGTTTTAGTCTGTCTCTAATTATAGAGTGCTCATGCTTATTTTAATCAACCTGTTCAGACAGGGGACTCATGAGTGTCCAGTTAATACACATCACACACCTACAATGAAGTACAATATGCAATTAACAGGGAGTCTGCAGTCGAATGTCCCTACCCTGGACCAGGAGGCCTGGGTTCAAGTTGCACTTGCTCCAGAGATGTGTAGTAACATCTCTGAACAGGTTGTTTTTAAAAAAAGGGTTAAATTAGAAACATTAACAGGGTGCATCTCATTAGTTCAGCTGGTTGGTTAGTGGAGAAGGTCTAAAGTGGTGTTGATGCTCCCTTAACATTGATAGAAACAGCACTGTTATAGGCAGTCCTCTTGTAAATTACTTGATGCACTTGCTGCTGAAGACTAAATCCTCCAAGAATCAGGTGTTTCACACACCCAGCCACCATCTGACAAACTGGCAGACTACATGCAATTTGTGCGTGTGCCTAATCAACACTTGTGCACACTTTCTTTCATGCCATCAGCAAGTTTTAAGAATATAGAACTTTCAAAGTCAAGTCATTCTTTGAGTTATTTAACTCCATTGCAGAATCGGGGGTCATAGTTTAAGGATAAGTGGTAAACCTTTTAGGATTGAGATGAGAAACTTTTTTCACCTGGATAGTGGTGAGCCTGTGGAATTCATTACTACAGAAAGTGGTTGAGGCTAAGCACTGTGTTTTCAAGAAGGAGGTAGCTAAAGCTCTTGTGGCTAAAGGGATCAAGGAATATTGGGGGGGGTGGGGCAGGATTAGGGTATTGAGCTCGATGATCAGCCATGATCATATTGATTGGTGGAGCAGGCTTGAGGGGTCAAATGGGCCTTCTCTTCCTCTCCTATGTTTCTACGGAGCAACCAAGAGACTGAAGCATATTTCTACCAAAAGCTACAGTAAAAGATTACAAAGGACTAGAGTTGGATTATGGACTCAATTGCTAGTACCCTTGAGGGGAGATGGGTTAAATCTATATCAATGCAATCAAATGCAGGCTTCAGGTTTCTGTGGATTCACAAATCTGTAACACTTCAAAAGCATTAATTTAATTAGTAGATTATTTAGTGGCCTTTTAAAAGGCAATAGATTATGTCCCGCATGTGAAGTTTCTAAAGGTTGCTGCTCCTAAAATGAATGACAAATGGAGTAGTATTGTGAAGCAAGTAACAAATGTTCATTTTGTGAGTGTGGTTATGAGTAGAGCTCAGCTTGCATCAGTTGTAGCCTATTTGCATTGTTAAGTAGGAAAACAAGGGGTGCATTTGTATCTGTACAACTTGATGCTGCAAAACCTGAATATAACTAATCCAAAAATTTTCAAAAATTAAGTAAACAGATGAAAGAACGGTGGATGGGTTTCAATGCAGGTAATTGTAAATAGTTGAAAATTTGAGTACTAATGAAACTGGTGGATGATGAAGGTTATCTGTTAACAAATCTAGAATTGGTTTTGGTTATTATTGGTAATTGAAATTATTGAGTCATGACGAGCGTCACTAAAGGATATTTGATTTCTGTTCACAGTGAAGCACATTTGGAATGTTGTTTGCAATCTTTGGAATTCTGTAGGAGAAGTCATACACCCTTTGGGTTGCACTTGGTTCTGGCATTAGAATTGTACATTTTCACAACATTTTTCTACTTTGTAACAAATGGCTAAAGATGAAATGACAAATGAATGTGTACCAGATCTGTTAAACTTGCTTTCTGGAAAGGCTCATTGATTGTAAAAGCAGGATTAAAGCTAAAAGTACAACTCTGCTACTCTTGATTATGGGAGGAAAAATCTGTGAATGATGGATTGGAGCTGATAAAATGAACTTCTGGAGAAGCTAGTGCAAATCCTTTTAATTTGGTGCATGTCACAAGATGTGGCCTCAATTTCATCCTTAATTGGGCAAATTTGAGTTGGGCCTTAGGAACAGGAGAAGGCCAATTAGCCCTTCAAGCCTGTTCTACCGATCAATAATATCATTACCTGTTTGTGGTCTCAGCTACACTAACCAGTCAGCACCCCTTTATCCTTTACTCCCTTGACTATCAATAATCTATCCAATTCAATCTTGAATAAATTTAAAGAGCAGCCTCCGCTATCACCCAGGAACAGAATTCTACATTCTAATAACGCTTGAGATTTAAAACAGAGCCGAGGAGAATATTTTGGAGGGTAGTCTGTGTTTTAGTCTCCTCCACAAGAGGAAATACCCTTTGGGTATCCACCCTATCCTGTGCCCTCATGATCTTTTAAGTTTCAATAAGACCCCTTCATACTCTTCCAAACACCAATGAATATGGCCCAACCTATTGCATGTTTCTTGATAAGATAAGCTCCTCATACCAGGACTCAGTCAAATGAACTTCAAGTGAATTCCAGATATGGTCTCACCAAGGCCCTGTAGTTCTGCGGTCCCCTAAGTCAACAATGAGCTAAATGATCTCTCATTCCTCTGTGTTTGATAATATAGGCACCGTGACGTCGTGCAAGTTACAGATCATTGCTACATCACACACCTTTATCTACAGTAAAAGAAATTGAGCAAGTGAATGAAAGAGGGGGGAAAAGAAATTCACTTCCTTTGGGAGCCCCGAAACACTTCGTAGCCAGTTAATGATTATTAAATAGTGTGATCACTGTTGCAAAGTAGGGAAAGTGGTGTAGCATGGATACGGTATAGTCAATCTATGAGCTGGGTTTTCAGACTCAATGTCAGCGTTGGCTTATTTGCTTTAATTGATGACTAATGATATGATAGGAAAATGTCCACCTATGTTATCAACTTCCAAGAATTTGGATTATGGGAACGGAATATATCAATATTATTGGATTTCTTTGGAGGAAGGCTTATAAAACGTTGATTTTCTTGAATTATCCATGGCCTTTTAAGTTACTGTCCAAAATATTTTGGAACTGTGAAAAGTAATTTGTTCTTGTTTCTTTCATAATCAAGTTCTTGCTTTTCATCATACTATCTGCTTTCAAGCAGAATAGAAAGATTAATTCATGCAATTAGATGTGAAAACCCAATTGAGCATTAGAAGTTTGAGCTTCTCATCAATTACTATCTTCTCCATTGGTTAACAGCCTTTGGCTTCCTGCCATACTGTTTGAATATTGCAATGACTCTAGTGACTATTTTTTCTGCACCGGGGTGAATGACCATTTGTTTTTTGCAAGCGGCTTTTGCATGCTTGAATCAAACCTTTGGCTTCATTAGTACCAGAACTGGATTCCTGCTGCCTAGTCCTGTACTTTAATCTTTCCATCTGTTTGCTGCGATGTTAAACTGATATCCTAGCCTTTCCTAAACTGATATTTTTGGGATTATGCAGTGTGTAAATTGGCTGCTACATTTCTTAGATTTTTGTTTTTACAACAGTAGCTACAAATCAAAAAGTACCTCATTGACTGTTTTGCCCCAAGATCATGACAGATGTGATACAACTGTGAGTCTTTCATTTCAATGTTGTAGACCTATCTACATACACAGGCATGTGATAACAGGTCCCTTGTTCACCCAATCATGACCAGCTACCCCTCTCACTGACAGTTTGTTTTATTTTCTTCATTCGACACCCAATTGTCGATTGAGGAGTATAAAAATGAATCATGTCTTGCAAATGTATCTTTGCTCAAACCCTATAGAAACTTCATGATATTGAAAGGTAATCGTTTTCCAGAACAGATGACGAAGACGTTCCAGCTGGCCCGTGGCAGAGCAAAATATGTTTTCACATACCGTTCTGCATATCAAGCTGCTGGAGCAGCAAGATAAAATCTTGATTGTATAAAGGCTTGCATAAGCTTTCAAACTTGGGCCAAAAAGTGAACTGCAGGGCACCGACCACATAAATGCCATGGCTGCAAGAGTAGATCAGGAGCTTGCAGTTCAGTAGTGAATGACTAACTTCCCACCACCCCGAAGGCCTCCACCATCTACAGACCAGAAATCACTTTAGTTGGGTGACTTCAGTTCCAACAGTGTTAAAGGAACTCGATACCATCCAAGGTAAAGGAGCCCACTTGATTGGAACCCCAGTTGGCACTTTAATCATTCATTCAATTCACCATCAGTGCACCATAATCTCTGTTCCTTCGCTGTCGCTGAGTGAAAAATCTGGAAATCCCTCTTAAATGGTGTTGTCAGGAGCATTTTCATCATGCAGGCTGCACTGGTCCATCCTGAAGGGTAATTAGAAATGGGCAGTAATTGCTGGTCCTGCTAGCAATATCTACACGAATAAATTTTAAAAATGTTTTATGCACTTCTACTCCAATTAGCCTTGATCGAGTGTGCAAATCCAAAATAAATTGTTCAGCTCTCTAACTTGTTCCAATGAATATCTTTCTGGATGCCTCTTACTCACATTGATTAGTGTTGAAAATACGGTATTCGTATTTGTCCGTTTAATGCAGTGAGACTTCCCAAGGTGGTTCATGGCATTTCAAACAAATTTTCTGCCAAGTCATGTAAGGAGATAGTAAGGCATCAGCTCAAGGAGGATAATAAGATAGAGATTTTTGGAAGAAATTCTAGAGTGTTAGGTCTCAACAGCTGAAGGTGCATTTGTTAGTGATGGTATGACTAAAACTGGACATGTGTATAAGGTAAGAATTGGAGGGCTGGAGGAGATGCAAGATATCGAGGGTGTGGGGGGGATTCAAAGTCCAGGTGTTGTTTCACTAGAAACTGAAGTAGGTTAGTGAACAACAGTGATTGGTGAACAGGACTTGTTGTGCGTTAGAATGCAGGCTGCAGAGTCCTGGTCAAGTTTGAGTTTGTGGCCACATGTAACTTTTCCTATTTTACTAACTTTTAGTACAAAATACAACAAGCAAGTGAGCAGATGGCAGTAGATCTAACAACCTTTCTGCCTTCAGTTACATCCTTATAAAAAATACTTACTCTGCCCCTGGCAATGGACTCTGAAAAGAAGAATCGTTTAAATATTTGAGATAGATATCCACTAGCAAGGTAGACATCAAAATCCATGGGTGATTTTAAAAAAAATGTTTTCACTGTTTCCATTCCCTGCTTGCTGGCATATATTCCAAGAGAATAGGATGAGCTGAAATTCACCCTCAGACCTTCATGAAATCACATTAATATATCAGGCTTCTAGAAACCACAAGTTATTTATATGACTGTGTTCAAGGTAAGTTCTCAGCCTCCTTCGTGATACAGACACTTCGGAAAAGAAGGGATTGATATGTTTAAAGACACAAGCACTGAAGATGATTGGGGATAGTTGATGAGTTATTTCATCCAAGATAATCCCTGCAAACCTTTGCATTCTGAGGGATTGAAATATCTCCTTCTGTTGAGCTTTGTATAAATTTCAGTTGGAAGAAAAGGATTAGGGAGATTGAATTAGAGTGCACGCTACCCAAGTTTCTGGCAAAGTCTGGGTATAGAAATTGAGTAACTAGCCTCCTATGGAACAAGATTGAAGATGTAAGTGTTGGAACCTATTTGGTGAGGCCCATGAGAAAAAGGCAAGACCATTCTCACAGATTTACTTGAAAAATCCTTCCCAGCCCAGAATATGACTTGGTCTGATATTATTGTTAGAATGGATAAAACATCAAAATATTTAGTCACCTAACTAGGGCAGGATGGCCCATTATTACTTCATAAGGAGATAATTTAATATAATTTTGTTAGAACACTTGTTATGTATGTTCACTTGTTAGCATTTTAAATTAAAAAGAGTAGTAATGTTTACCTTGCGTCGGTTTACTGAAGCGTTGATCAATCTGCATATTGAAGTGCATGTGCCGAGGGCATATTTAGTTCAGATCACAAGGGGCTCCTACTGTTACACCTCTAGATTACATTATAATATAATTAGATATTGCCCAGTATGGGTGAAGCCCTGATATAAAATGTGGGGCCCATTTACAGGAATGATCAAGGATACTGAAGCAAGCGAACAGCAACAGATCCAGGATTTGTAATGATGCCATTTCCTCCCCTCATTACTCCCTCCACCATGAATTTGAAAAGGCTTTGGGGGAGGACCAGCCTGCACTTTCCTGCTGCTGGTCATTAAGCTGTTTTCTCAGCAGTTTCTCGTCTGCAGACTGTTTTTGTGCTGGTTGAGATGGGGCTAATGTCATCTTGCCCACAAGCAGCAATTATAGCCCTTTATTGGCCAATAAAGGGCAATATTCTCCAGTCGACTTGCATGTCATATTATAGAGAAAGCTGAACATATGACTGCTTGTACACTGTGTCCTCTTTATTGTTTAAATCACTTATTTTCAATAAAGCTGTATTTTCTTGTATAGTTTTTGCAAATTACATTACTGAATGCATTTTACATGTAGTTAATTAACTTTTTAAAGTGCTTTAAGCCATTAAATACATGCAAGTTTCTCTCATTTTCTCTGTCATGTAAGCTCATTTTTTTTATTCTAGCATCTCTCTATAATGCTGTTAGCAAAATGTGGTTTTGCAGCAGTGATGAGCATTGCTGACACTTGGCTCTTGCAAGCTTTTGGATAGAAAAGGTGGTTGATTTCTGCAATAACATTAAGTGGATAAATAATATGCAAGAATAAGTAGACAAACAACTAATTAGTTGAATTATTCTTTTAATTTAACCTATTTTTCAAAACAACTCATTCAGAGGTTTATTACACACCTCTGTAGCAGTGGAGTCTTGAACCTGAGCCTCCTGGTCCAGGGGTAGGGACACTGCCACTGCACCACAAGAGGTGCAATTTGTTGAATACTGATCCACTTTGAAAAAGATACGTAGCTGGTTTTCTGAGTGTCATTTTGTTGGGTAAAATATATGTTCAAACTAATCAAAAACATGTCAGATAAACAGAAGCAAATGTAAAGCAGACTAAAAATTAAAAGCTATTCATTTAATACATGAATCCATGAGGTAAGATCGGAGTGCTGGTAAATATGAGCTATTGACCGTTAGGAAATAACTATTGTTTTATTCAGATCAAGCAAACAACTAAAAATATGTATAACGTCACGTTATGACTTTTAAAACCATTCACAAGTGTTGGTATGTATTTTTGATGGCGTGAAGTAGAAAATCTTTATAAAAATGTGTGCTGAAGAGATGGCTATGTCTTACTATTCTGAACAATAGGAACTTGTAGTTTTTTGGTGAGCTGTGTTCAGCATTTAGTAGTTGTTGATTGTTAGTGAAATGATGTGACAACCAGCTGAGGAAGGGTAAAATATCTCCTCTCTTTTTAACCCCCTTAGTTTGCCACAGCAGTGATTTTGAATTATTTTCAGCACACTGCTGTATTATACTTCCATCAAAATCCAGTTTGCCAATTTATAGACAATAGGTGCAGGAGTAGGCCATTTGGCCCTTCGAGCCAGCACCACCATTCATTATGATCACGGCTGATCATCCACAATCAGTATCCTGTTCCTGCCTTATCCCCATAACC
>JAHRHZ010000048.1:14754249-14780897 GCA_024137785.1 Ginglymostoma cirratum | reverse complement strand
ATATGGGGTCGAGATCAATGTGTGTATTAATAGCAATTAATAGCATTATAAATAAATAGCATTTAAATGCTATTAATTGCTATTAATACACACATTGATCTCGACCCCATATACATTCCATTACGGAGGAAACCCGGAAGTGAGGCAATCCATCGCAACGGACCCCAGAGTTTAAAAACCAGGCCGGAAAACACACCGACGCTTCATCAGAGGCTGCACTGAGGATGTTACCCAGCACGGTAACGAAACGTCTGCGGAACAACAAACCAGCTCGGCGAGCCAACCAACCTCAACACAACTAGATTAAATTTAGCCACCTGATATCTGGGTCTTCCTATTTTTTTTAAAGCTTTTTTAATCCACAAAAAAATCAGACTATGGAAGTCAAAATTTGATGGTCCATTTTTAGCACTGTCGTGACATGGCAAATAGTACATTTTAGACTTGAATAAGAATAATATACACCATAGATTTATTTCCTGTTTAATTACTAATGATTTTTGGATGAACCACTTCAATATTACCCCTTTTTACATTCGAAAACGTGTCCGTTTTTGTTCATTTGATCTTCAGACCATAAGATGTAGGAGCAGCAGTAGGCCATTTGGCCCATCGAGTCTGTTGTGCCATTCAGTAAGATCAGGGTTGATTTGATAATCCACAATTTCACTTTTCTGCCTTGCTTCAATAACCTTTGATTCCCTTAATGATTAGCAATCTGCTATCTCAGCCTTGAATATACATAACAACCCCAGCTTCAAAATCTCTTTACAGTAAAAAAAAAAGACTACAGATTCCAATCTTTAGAGAGAAGAAACTCCTCCTCACCTCTGTTCAAAATGGAAGACTCTTTACTTTGAGTTCATACTCTGGTTCTATTCTGTCCCACAAAGGGAAACTACCTCTTCACATATACCCTGCCAAGCCTTCTAAGAATCTTTTATATGCTTAGATAAGGTCTCCTGTCATTCTTCCTAAGTCCAATGGGTGCAAGCTCAACCTATTCAATTTCTCATAACAAAACCCTTCCATATCTGGGATTAATTTAGTAAACATTCTCTGCACTGTCTTCAGTGCCAATAAACCTTGGATAAGTGGACCAAAATTATTCATTTTTTTTAAGTATAAGTTTGTTCACAGGATGAGGGCATCACTGCTAGGCAGCATTTATTGTCCATCCTTAATTGCCCAGAGGGCAGTTAAGAGTCAACCACATTGCTGTGGGTCTGGAGTCACAAGTAGGCCGGACAAGGTAAGGATGGCAGTTTCCTAAACGACATTAGTCAACCAGATGGGTTTTTTTTCCCTGACAATCAACAATGGATTCACGGTCAACATTAAATTCTTAATTCCAGATATTTATTGAACTCAAATTCTACCATCTGCCATGGCCGGATTCAAACCCGGGTCCCCAGATTGTTATCTGGGTCTCTGGATTAATAGTCCAGCGATAACACCACTAGGCCATCACCTCCCCTTCATGGTGGACAGAAAAGTAGGTGTGAAGGCAGGTGGTGAGGACGATACAAAAGTTTTTCAGAGGGAGACAGACAAGTTCAACGAGTGGGCAAAATTCAAGCTGTAGTCTGACTAAGTGTCTCAAAGTTTTAAGAAGATCTCCCTAATTTTTTACATTTTAAACTAACGGCCAATATTCCATTTGCTTTCCATATTACCTGATGGACTAGCGTTTTATGATTCATGCACGAGGACCCTAAATCCCTGGTACTGCAGCTTTCTGTAGTCCCATCAGGTCTAGTACTGCTCTTTATCTCAGTCTTCTTCTTTAGTGATAGTTAATCCATGTATTTCCTCTCCTCCTCTTGTCCGTTGAATATTTAGTATTCAACCTGCCAAGATTTTGCCCACTCACTGAACTTGTCTGAAAACTCTTCTATCATCTTCACTACCTGCCTTCCCACCTCCTTTTTTGTCCGCCATAAACTTGGCTATAGTACATTCATTTTCACCATCTAATTGTAAATAGTTATGGTCTCAGCACGAATCCTTGTGACAATCCACTAGTTACAGGCTGTCATCTTTGAAAGTGTCCACCTTATTCCAATCTCTCTCTTCTGTGAGTGAGCCAATCTTCTAATATCATATCCCCAAAACCATGGGCTTAGAGTCGTAGATTTTTTAACAGCTTGGAAAGAGGCCATTTGTCCCATCATCTTCTTTCCTGTCATCAAGCACCTGTCTATTCTAATCCCTTTTCTAGTACATGACCCGTAGCCTCATATGCGATGATGTTTCAAGTATTTATCTAAATACTTCTTAAATTTCATATCTACCACCCTTTTATTCATGAGTGAAACAGAGTATTTTTTCAACTCTTCTGCCATTTTTTGTCTCCCCATTATTATTTCCCCAAGCCCATTTAATAAGGCCTCTCTCTTTTTATACATTTTAAGAAAGCTCTTGCTATCCGTTTTTGTTATTTGCTCCCCACTTAGAATTATGAATTAATAGACAGGATTGATTGGAATGAATCATTTCCGGTAGTCCAGGACAAGGAATAGAAGATTCCTGGAAAAAGAATACAGAAGCGTATAGGTTCCATACACACAACTGGAATGGGAAGAATGCCGTCCCTTCGTAAGAATAACCATTAAGACAGAATTAGGCCATTCAGCCCCTCAGGTAATCTCTGTCATTTGATAACATTGTGGCTGATCTGATTATAGCTTCATCTTGACTTTCTTGTCTATCCTCACCCCTACATAACCTTTCACCCCTTTCTTAATCACCCCTACATAACCTTTGAACCCTTTCTCAATTAAAAATCTATGTGGTTTCATTTTTTTTCTGTCAGCAGTTTTTAGTACAGAGGTGCTGCTCTGCTGTTTTTAACTCTGGTTAGTGAGGTTAAAGACTTTCTTAATGTGGATCCCCTGACTAGTTGCCCTTCTGTTTTTCTTATGTATGCACACAAACTTTCCATAGTACAAGTATGATTTGAACCAGTGGAAACTCTGGGCTAGAAAAATTCCACCAGACTGGAATGATATGGGTTGGCACGATGTATAATTGCAACTTGCAGAGCAGGTCAAAGCAGATGGATATTGAATTTAACGTAGTGCATGTTTTCAGCTTAGTGATCTGGTTAGACCACTTTGGATTTCATTTGGAGATAAACTAAAGAGTGAAAATTGAGATGAGAGAAATTATTTGAAAGTATATTTGTAAGTGCTCAATGGTGAGATTTGTGACAAATGTAGTAATGCGAGCTACGTTGTCACAATCATTTTCTGTAATAGTGCAGGAAATTGAGTAGGTCCTGGCAGCATTGAAATAAAATCCAAATAAATAATAAAACAGTATGTCCTAAGACCGCATTTTTTGCCTCAAGTATAGATTTATTGTGTACTTCAGAGTCTATTAAATGATCTGCTTCACAATTTAATATTTATTCCTCTGCCAAGACAGTCCCAAAATCTCGTAAGTGCTGAGAGGAAGGAATTCTCTGACCTAGCATGTTCCAAAAAAGCCCTATGGTATGTTCATTTATAAAGGGCTGCAGTTAATGTTCAGAAACGCTGTATTCTTAATTCTAGTTGAAGAAGCTGCGTAACAGAGGGAAATGTGTTCAAACTAAAGTGCCCATAAGAAATCATAGCTTATAACTATTGCAGTGGGTCGCTTGGCTCGCGAATGGGGAATAAATTAAAGTGACTGGTAGAAAACCCCAACAAGAGAGGTACCATACCTGAAACAATGAAGCCATTTTATTTTTATATATTTCGTAAGTGACATGTTTTATGCCATGCCCCATGGTATTGGGGGTTGGGGGATTTGATTTCTTAATGGTACAAAAACCCAACACGTCTCTAACTCGCATTTGAAAGTATTTTTCAGAGTAGTGGCATTTCATTTGGTAATCGTAAATATTCTAACATTGGTAAAGGCAATGTAAATATATTCTGTTTACTTTTCAAATGCAATAAGTTCAGTCCTTCAAATTCCACCTTATGTGCAAACAGCATTTATTCTGTTTCTACCAGGACATGTTGTCTCATGGAAAAAATTATACTCTAAATCTTAAATAATTTTGACTACTTTTCTAAACCAATTTGTTCTATGGTTTCAGTTTAGTGATGACTGTATAATATAGTTTACACAAGACACCAGCCTGGTACAGTTGTTGAAGTGCTTGGTTCCACAACCCACTCTGAACTGTTCATTGGGCAAATTAAGTTTTTCCTATGTTTGTAGTTGAGAGAGTGGGGAGGCAATGGGCAGTGGCTGGGGTCTTAAGGGTGGTGAGGTTGGGCGGAGCAGGAAATGTTTGATACATAACTGGAAAAGAAAGCTTAAGAACGTAACATTAGGAATAGGAGCAGATGTAGGCTATTTAGCCCCACAATCCTATTCAGCCATTCTATAAGATCATTGCTGATCTGCTCCAGGCTTCAACTTCATTTTCATGCCAGCCCTCAGCACCTGATCGCTGCGGCCACACTTGCGACAGCTGCTTCCTTCCCATGATCAGTGACAGAGACAATACCTACAATTTCTGAAGGCTACAGTCTCATTGTTGGTGCATTAATGAGAAACAATTAGCTTTCAGAATCCATCCTGCAAGGTTCAGGAGCAACTGCTTTCTGGGCTGCTTGAGTATCTGTCCCAATAAACAGTTCAGCTTTACTGGCCCAGAAGGCACTTCTTTTATGGGCACTGGGAAAGGTGCTGTCGGGCTCCATCTGGGGGAGTCCAGATTCTACTTGCACTGCTTCACGGTTTAAAAATGGAAGAATCCTGCTGGGTTTGAAGTCAGGTATGAGTTACATATGCAAGATGGCTACCTCATGGAAAATGTGAACAGTGTCTGCGGCATGCAGAGCAGGAATTTGAGTGCCTTCCACAGAAAATGCTTGAAACATGGGAATTCCTTTACTATAAACCTCACTTGTCAGTAGCCGATGGCATTTAATCTAATGCGAAAATGGCTTCAATCTGATCTGAGAACCTTTTCTTAGGTGGAAGTACACCACAATAAATAAAACAGCACCTAAAAAATATAGTAAAGCATTGATTTCACTTTGGTAAAAATTCACAAAGTAGATTATTTGAAGGCCGTAAAAGAAGAAAAACATTATTTTGGAATTTGAATGCTTTGTGATTCAGAAGTGGAACTTGTGCCTATTCTTCAGGGAGCTTTTTATCAAATCTGAGTCAGAGCAACAAGACATCCTGCTGTGGTAAATAAATTTGCTGCAGATTGATTCAGAATGCATTTCTGCCAACGATGAGAACATTGATCAAGCTATTAGCAAGTTCAGTTTCAAGTGCTGTATGAAATAGTATGATCAGTTGGAACAAAAGATGAATCTAATGTAAGTGCTTATTAGGTATGTAAAGCGGGAAAAGAAAAATGGACTTTGGGAGTACTTAATTTTGAAGTAGCTTGGGATGAGAGTTGAAAGATTTATTAATATTCAGCAAACGAAATAACCATGAAAGGTCAATCTACAAATCCAAAAGTCCACCAATGGGGGAATTTTGGCCTGAACTTTAAATCAGGCCACGCTTGAGACTGTACTGTCCAACCCTGGTATATTAACTGGAAAGGACTTTATTAGTACAAAGTAGAACTATAAGGTTGATCCTTGACGTCAGAGAACTGAATTCTGAGAGAAGGCTGGACAAATTTGAGCTTTTCTGCTGTTACAGAATGAAACTTTGCAAATCATAAGATCATTAGAAAAAGCCCTTTTGAACATATGAAATTAGAGCAGATATAAGCCATTTGACACCTCAAGCTTGCTCTGCCATTGGACAAGATTGTGGTTGATCAGTTTGTTTGTAGTTGATCAGTTTGTTTGTGTTACAGATTTCCACATCTCCATCTACCCCTAATAATCCTCAATTTCCCCTGTCTAATAAGAAGCTATTCACCTTTGCCTTCAAAATATTTCATAATGCTCTCTCCATGGCCTTCTGAGGCACGTTTACTAAAGTTGCACAAACCTTGGGGTACGACCCCTAATTTTAAAGCAGTGCTGCTTCATTCTGGGCTCACCCACAAGAGGAAACATCCTTTTCATGTCCATCTTGTCAAAACCATTGAGGATCTTACATATTCAAGTCACCCCTCAGTCTTCAAAACTCCAGAGGAAACAAACCCAGCCTTGTAAAACAATCCATTCGTTCCAGGTATCAACCTAGTAAAACCACTCTGAACTGCTTCCACTGTGTTAAAAAGCTTACTTAAACCAGGAAATCAAAACTGTGGCACAGTATTTGAGATGTGATCTCCCCTATGCCTGTACAATTGAACCATAATATTCTTATTTTTATATCCAATTCCTTTCATAAGCATCCCACTAGCTGCCTTGATTTATGTACTGTACCTGTATACTAACCTTTTGTAGTTTGTGCACAAAAATACCTAAATCCCTTTATACTTGGAGTTCCGGAGTCATTCTCTGTTTAAGTAATAGTCCTTTTCATTCTTCTTGCAATAACTGAGAACATCATGTTTTCCCAGATTATACTCCTGCTGCATTTTGCACACTTGACCTATCTATATTTATCTGCAATTCCTCCTATTTCTTCACAACATATTTTCTTACCTTGGTGTTGTCTGCGAATTTGGTTACAATGTATTGACTCCTCTCATCTAAGTCATGACGTAAACTGTAAATTGAGGCCCCTGCACAGACTCCTGTAGCACTGTACTTATCACGTTCTGTGAATCAGAGTGCCAATTTATGTATACTTTTTTTTTCCCATCCAGCCAATCTTCTAACCCTGCTAATGTTACCACCTGTACCATGAGCTTTTATTTCTACAATAACCTTTGATGTGGCACCTGATGAAATGCCTTCTGGATATCCAAGTATTGTATATTTTAACAGGCTTTCCTATTATCCACAATGCATGTTACTCCTTTAAAGAATATGAATAAGTTGGCTAAATATGATTTTCCGAAGACACAACCTTGCTAACTCTTCTTGATTCCTTAATGATTTCTAAGTATATGGCTGTAATCTCTATAATCATTTCTAACATCTTTGTTCAGTAGATGAAAAGCTAATTAGTTTCCTATTTTCCACTTCCCTCCCTTCCTGAATAAATTAGTTCTTTTGGGTACTTTCTAGTCTGATGGAACTTTTCCTGAATTTAGGGTAACTTAGAAAATTAATATCAATACATCCATTATCTCCTTGAAGACCGTAACATGATGTCCATCTGGAGCTGGAGACTTATCAGCCTGTAGGTCCATCAGTTTGCTTAGTATTATTTCCATCTATCTTGTAGCTTTGCTCCTCTCTTCCTTCCATTTCTTGCTTTACACTATTACTGAAATTTTTTTTCTCCCCTCTGTCGTGAAGATAGAAGAGGAGGCCGTAGCCTAGTGGTATTATCGCTAGACTGTCAGTCCAGAGACCCAGGAAATGTTCCTTTAGGGAAGGAAACTGCCATCCTTACCTGGTCTGGCCTGCATGTGACTCCAGATCCACAGCAATGTGGTTGACTCTTAACTGCCCTCTGGGCAATAAATGCTGCCTAGCTGGAGATGCCCACATCCCATGAATGATTAATATTAGAAAAAGCAAAATGTTTGTTTATTTCATTTGCCACTTCCTTATTATCTACTACGTATTGTGCATTTTCACATTTGTATAGGACCAACACTTCTGAGCCATTGAGCTAGCTGTGACATTCGATAATATCATGGTTGATCTGACGGTGGCCTCAACACCACTTTCTTGCCTGTCCCTCATAATCTTCAACTTACTTGTTGATGAAAGATCTGTGTAACTCAGTGTTAAATATGTTCATTGATGTCCTCCACCGCTCTCTGGGATAGAGAATTCCAAAGATAGAGTCCCCCTTATCTCTGTCTTAAATGACAAGCCCCTTATTTTTATAATGTGCTCCCGTAGTTCTATTTTCCCTATTGAGGGAACACCCTCTCTATCAAACCATCTCAAATGTTTTTGTTTCAACATGATCATCTCCAAGTAGCAATGAATGTAGGCCTGACCTCCTCAACCTATCCTCCTAAGACAACCACTTTATCCCAGAAATCAAACTAATGAACATTTTCCGACCTGATCTCCTTAAGTACAAAGATCATGACTGTACACAGTAATCCAGGTGCGGCCTTGCCAGTTCCCTGTATGGATGTGACAAGACTTCCATATTTTTTAATATTTTCTTCACCATTGCAATGAAGACCAACATTCCATTTGGCTTCCTACTACTTGCTGCACTGCATGCTATCTTTTGTGATCGTCTTATCTTTCTCTGTACTGCAGCACTTTGCTGTATCTATCCAGTTAAATATAAAACATTAAACCTTTCAAACATGTAACCACTACGATTGAGAAAAATAAGGGCAGCAGATGCATGGGACAGCCATCACCTGCAAGTTCCCCTCCAGGCCACCCTCACCGTCCTGACTTGGAAATATATCACTGTTCCCTCATTGGGTTACAATCCTTGAACTTCATTCTTATAGCACTGTGGGTGCACCTACTCCCATGGACTACAACGGCTCAGGAAGCTGGTTCACCACTACTTTCTCAAGGACCATGAGTGATGGCAGTAAACACTGGTGTAGCCAGTGGTGCATCCACCATGTGAACAAATATTAAAACAAAATCTGCGTTGAGCTAGAGTAACACAGCAGGCCAGGCAGCATCAGAGGAGGAGGCAAGTTGACGTTTTCGGTTGGGAAACACCAACTTTCTTGCTCCTCTAATGCTACCTGACCTGCTGTGTTCCTCCAGGTCCATAATGTGTTGTCTGTGACTCCAGCATCTGCAGTTCTTGCTATCTCTTAAAATAAAATCTGTCTTTTTATATAAACATGTCAGGTTTTCCATGTATTTTTGTTTGCCCATTCACTTAACCTACCTATATCCCTTTGCAGATTCTTTTGTATCCTCCTCAGCTTGTGTGGTCTGTCCCTTCATCCAAGTCATTCATTTATGCTGTAAATAATGGAGGCCTCGGAACAATCCAATAATAATCATTGATCACGTGACTTTTTCCTGTTAGATAAGCAATCCTCTAACCACGCCAATATGTAAACCCCAACATAATGAATCTTGTGCAGTACCCTTTATGTGATACTTCATTGAATGTCCTTTGGAAATCCAGATAGATTAAGTCTGCTGGTTCCCCTTTATCCACCCAGCTTGTTACACCCTAAAAAGAATGAACATAAATTTGTGAAATACTTTATCATTCAGAGAATGCTAGAATCTATTATAGACATTGGGCAAACTTGAGAATAGCTTTCTGCTTTCTTTCTCCTTCCTTTCTTGAATAATGGTGTTATGTCTGTGGCTTTCCAATCCCCTTGGACCTTTCCTGAATCTGGGCAATTTTTGAAAATTGAAACCAATATCTCTGCACCGATTTTCATAATTTGATTTCTCCTTTGTTATTTTCTGAGTTTCCCTTTGTTGGTAACATACCATTTTGCAGTTTTCTTGGCTATTTGCACCATTATACATTCTATTTTCAATTTGATGCCAACCTTAAGTGGTTTAGCCAAGGATAGTGCATCCTACACATAATAGCTTACTTTCTCAACGGAATAGCTCCTTAAGCATCTGCTGTTGCTTCTCTATGACCTTGTTTTTAAATCTATGTTCATACCCTTGTAATTGCCTGTGTTTAAATTTAAGGCACTAGTTTAAGAAAAAAACAGAATTCACATTCAGTATGAGGGTGAAAAAATATGTTGTTATGACCAGTCTTGTTTGAAAGATCCTTTCCTATGGGATATTGGAGACTTTGAAGCAAAGTATGTGCTTATGTCTGTTTCTGCAGCTTTTCTTTTTCTGGAACTGTTTGGTTGCCTGTCTCTAGAGGATTGGCTTGAGGAGCGTGGCCGACCAGAAGACTTTGTTGCTCTTTTTCTCTGCTATAGGTTTAATGGCAATCAACCTGTTTGGTCAACCTTATGGCCACTAGTCCTGCACTGGATCTCAAATTTACAGCTCTGGCTCAGAGGCAAGAATGCCACCTAATGCACCATCACACCTCTAACTCATTATATATTACTTGGTCTAAAATAACTTTCTTCCTTAACTTTTGATGGTTTCAGAAAGTTAATTGTAGATAACTGTATGGATTACTCTCTGTGAACTTATGCTTCAGGCTAATTTGATTCGTCCAATTGCTGAAGAACAGAATCTTCCAATTTTATTGCAAACCCTCAATACTTATTGATTTACACTTTGCCTTACAGTGTACCTATTGACAGAGAGTCTATTAACTATTGCAAACAGTGACATCTTTCCTTTACTATTGTTTATCTGTTCATCTCCTTTTTTCTTCCTCAATTTCTGAAATGTCAAATACACTGAAGTATTCAGATCTCAGTCATGGTCACTTTGCAGGCATACCTTTGAGTTATTCAAAGTAGAGGAAAAGCAACCCAGAGGACATGTCACGACAGGGCAGGTCATGTCTTACTGACTTGATTGAATTTTCGAGGAGGTGACGAAGGTGATTGAGGGTAGAGCATTGGATGTTGTTTACATGGATTTTTGTAAGGCTTTCAACAAGGTCCCTCATGGTAGGCTCATCCAGAAGATTAAGATACATGGGATCCACAGTGACTTGGCCATGTGGATTCAGAATTGGCTTGCCCGTAGAAGGCAGAGGGTGGTGGTCGAAGGGTGTTTTTCAGGCTGGAGGTCCGTGACTGGTGGTGTTCCGCAAGGATTCGTACTGGGATCCCTGCTGTTTGTGATGCATACAAATGACTCAGATGAAAATGTAGATGGGTGGGTTAGTAAGTTTACTAGACAAAGAAGACAAAGATTTTTGGAGTTGTAGATAATGCAGAAGGTTGTCAAAGGATACAGCCGGATATAGATCAGTTGCGGATATGGGTGGAGAAATGGCCAATGGAGTTTAATCCGGGTAAGTGTGAGATGCTGCACTTTGGGAGATCAAATGTAGTGAAAAAGTCTGCAATTGATGGCAGGACTCTGAACACCATTGACATGCAGAAGGATCTTGTATTCCAAGTCCATAGCATCCTGAAACTGGCCACACAAGTAGATAAGGTGGTAAAGAAAGTAAATGGCATGCTTGCCTTTATTGAACAGGGAATTGAGTACAAGAGTCAGGATATCATGTTGCAGCTTTATAAGACTTTGTTTAGGCCACACTTAAAAGTATTGCATTCAATTCTGATTGCCACATTACAGGGAGGATGTGGAGCCTTTGTAGAGGGTGCAGAAGAGGCCTACCAGGATGCTGCCTGGACTAGAGGGTATGAACTATAAGGAGAGGCTAGAAAAACTTGGGTTGTTTTTTCTTGAGCGGCAGACGCTGAGAATTGATAGAAGTTTATAAAATTATGAGATGCATAGATAGGGTTGACAGTCAGAATCTTTTTCTTTTTGAAATGTCTAATACTAGGGGGCCTGCATTTAAAGTTCAAAGGAGATGTGAGGGGCAAGTTTTTTTTTATAAACAGAGTGGTAGGAGTCTGGAACATACTGCCGGGGGTGGTGGTGGAGGCAGATACAATAAGGACATTTAAGGAACTTTTAGAGAAGGGCATGAATGTGCAAGGAATGGAGGAATATAGACCAAGGGGAGGCAGAAGGATTTAGTTTCATTTGGCGTCATGTTCAGCGCAACATCATGGGCCAAAGGGCCCATTCCTGTGCTGTGCTGTACTGTCCTATGTTCTAGGACTACTTAAAATTGAAACGTAGCAATTCAAAAAGACAAGTCAAAGATCTTTTGAGATTAATATCAAGACGTTTCTAAATCTAAGGTGACCAACATTTAGAATGAATTTGGGGGTTTGATGATAGATGAAAAGCGGTGCAATAATTAGAAACATTTGGAAGTTGTCATGAGGTAACGGAGGATGTATGAGCTAATATAGTTCTTAACACGAATTTCATTGCATCTGTTCTGCGATTCACATCTTGGTCAGCATGTTTTTATGTTGGACAGATTCAGCAAAGCAATGAGTAGGAAACTGAGTCCAGGTAAGTTTCAATACTGAGGATAAGACTATAAATTTGAAAATTAGGTTAAAAGTTGAGTTAGAACAGGCAATGTATTTTTGATATGCTACAATAGCCAATCAGGATTTGTATTTGCTTATATCATAACAGTTCATAGATGTTTTGGTATTTATGGAGTAATTTTTTTTTTTTGTAATCTGCTGCCTAATGGACAAGTATGATATGAGTCCCAATGTATTTTGTCTGTTTTTGTTTTGGGACATTGGTTCTTATCTGCTTCAGATTAAGAGTTAAAATATTGCAAGGCATTTTCTAACTCAGTTGATCTACTTTCTGACAAACAGGTAATGCTATCTTGAAAAGTTTCATGATTGATTACCTGCGTGGGAAGGTTAAAGTGTGCATATAAATTCTATTAAATTACAACTTGGATAGCATAGAATGAAAAACTCCTGTGTCCTTTCTAATGAGCATATTTTTATATTTTCTGTCCCTTCCTAGGTTCAACCAAGGCAGCATCGAATTCTTTTTGAAGTGTTTGATGAAAACCGTTTGGTGAGTTTGATGAAATTGCCACTAAAGAGGATAAACCTAACTGTTATTTTCATTTGCAGCTTCTGAATGCAAAGGAGGGATGTTGCTGTTTCACCTTTGCGTAGTATGTTCCGCTTAAGCTAGTAATTGTGTCCCAAGTTCTGTAGCCGTACTGTATTACTGACTCAACGTATAAGATTAATTCAAATGTCTAAATATCATGGTGTTTTGCTTTGTTCGTGGGAAGTGGGCAGGCATCATGGCTGTGCCGTTGTTGATTGCCTATTTCTTATTGTCCTAGAGAAGCTGGTGGTGAGCTACTTTCCCGAACTACAAGAGACCTTGGGGTGTGGGTACACCCACAATGATGTTGGGAAGAGAGTTCTAGAATTATGACCCAATGATAGTGAAGTAAAGGCAAGTCAGAATGGCATTTTCTTTGAAGGGGACCTTGCAGATACTGACATTCCCGTATTTTTACTGTCCTTATCCTCCTCGGTGGTAGAGGTTCTGGGTTTACAAGGTGCTGTTGAAGAAGCCTCTAAGTTACTGCGGTGTGCAGAAATGCGGCCGTTGTGTGTCAGTGGTAGAGGGAGTGAAGGTTGAAGGCAGTGCACGGTTTCTTTAATAGTGTTGGAGCTGCACCGATCCAGTCAAGTGGAGAGTATTTCATCACACGTGCTTGTGGATTGTGGACAGGTGCTGGGGTTAGAGGCTGTCTGTTACTCACTATTAACTGGCCTCTAACTTTCTGTTATAGTCACAGTATTTACATGGCCCTTGACCGGCTTTAGTAGCCATCCTAATTATATGACTATTCCAGTTCAGTTCCTGGTTATTGGTAATCAACAGGAGGTTGATTGTGGGGTATTTAGTAATGGTAAAACCATTGAATGTCAAGGGGCAATGATTAGATTTTCTCTTGATAGAGATGATTATTGACTGATGCTTCTGTGGCATAAATATTAGTTGCCACGTATCAGTCAAAGCCTGGATGTTGCTGCGTATGGACACAAAATGTTTCAGTAACAAAAATAGAGATTGTTGGAAAAGCTCAGCAAATCTGGCAGCATCCACGGAGAGAAATCAGAGTTAATGTTTCAAGCCAAATGACCCTTCCTCAGATCTAAGGTGATTTAAAGCATCCGCAGTCCTTTCAATTTTTATTCAGAATATTTCAGTATCTGTAGAATCACAAATCCCTACCTCTAATCTTATGATGGAGAGTCATTGATGAGGAAGCTGAAGATGTTTAGGCCTAGGACACTACCTTGCAGAACTCCTGCAGTGATATACTTGAGCCGAGGTGATTGACCTCCAACAACCACAGCCATTTTCCTTTTGTGCTAGGTATGACTCCAAGAGTGAAGTATATTTTCCCGATTCCCAATGACTTCAGATTTATGAGCGTTCTTTGATGCCACACTCGGCCAAATGCTACCTTGACATCTAGGATAGTCGTGTGACTTCACCTGTGGAGTTTAGCTGTTTTGAGAGCATTGAAGAATGAACCTCATCGTTGTGGGTCTGGAATCACATGTAGGCCAGACTGGGTGAAAACAGCTGATTTCCTTTCCTAAAGGACATTGGTGAACCAGATGGCTTTTTACAACAACCAAGAATGGTTACATGGTTTCCATTAGATTAATTTTTAATTCAATATGTTGTTGAATTCCGGTTTCTTCATCTGCCAAGATGGGATTTGGACCTATAAGCCCGGGCACGGATTACGTCCTGAGTGCATTACTATAATGCCTCTCAGTCATTTTACTTCAAACTTGAGTCATCGCACTTGGCCTAAAGAAAATGCATGCCATCGCAGTGTATGACTTAGTGTAGTTTTTTTTTTAGTAAACAATGAAAATTCATTAAATATGTTGATCTGTTTTCTGGGTGTGTCCATTGGCTGTTCATTTCCTGTAGTCCTATACCAGGCCTGTGACAGGTTGCTAAGTAGGATGCAGAATTTGGCTGGAGACTTACCCTCGAGTCTTCCTCGATTTTCTGTGAGGATGTGTCCTGCATCCACTTGGTTTCCTCACAATGGGAAACACTGCAAGCAGTCCACAAATTGACATTGCCATGCATTGCTCAGCTTGACAACAGCTGACTTTCCAATGTGCTGTGATAATGTTTTTGTAAGTTTTAACTTTCCTTCTGTGCAGGTATAGACTAATGCAATAAAGGAGGCCATTTGACCTACCACTTCTGTGCTAGTCCTTTTGAGGAGCAATCCAATTCATTCCACTTCCCAGCATTTCCCCTCAAAGCCCTGTAATCACTTCCCTTCAAAAATTTATGCTATTCCTTTTTGCGGACCGCTATTGAATTTGTTTCCACCACCCTGTCATGTTTTTGGAGTGCCATAAACTGCAGATCCCAATATCTGTGCTCACATCAGCACTCCTCAAACAGCCACACTTTTTCAGGGCATTTCATTAACATTGCTAGTCCCTCTCCCAGCTCACCCAGAGCTCTGGAATAACTGCTCGCCATTTGCTTCGTTTTCCCTTCAGCCCACCTTGTGCTGTGTTTAATTAAACAACAAGCATTTTCTCCTGGAGACTGATTCTGTGGTTTGTCTAGCTATGTCCCCGTACATATATTGTTGCAAGGACAAGTCTTATAAAATTGTTTTTGAGTTGAGTCAATTCACAGAAACTCCAGTCCGTAAGCATGTTCTGTGCACAATTCTTTTACCGTTGACATTTGTCCATTTCTAGAATTTCTATTGATATTGAATTACAGTTGTTCAGGTGTGTACTTTCAAAATGATGGTATTTAATAGGGTTTGTTAAGTTTTTTTTTCCCATATGAGAAGCTTGGTACTTTTTTCAAAGCAGACATGCTAGCATGTCGAGAGGCATAGGTTGTTATTAGTAATACAGAATCCAGAATGAAGAGTGATACAGAGAAACTGTAGTGGCTGTGAATTTTCCAGTTCAGTGCAATGTTGAAAAAGCTGAGCTGGTCTGTAGCAAAAATTCCTATGCATTTAGCTGTCTGGAACTTTATTTAGGGAAAAAAAGTCTTGGACTTGAAAAGCATGATACAGATTTTTTTTTCTACAAAGAGAGCATTGTTCTATCCAGATGCATTTTTTATAGAAATGTTCTTGCTATTTAAAAAAAGGAGTTTGACCAAGCATTTATTCTGTACAAAGAAACTACCTATGCCTCTAGTGCAAGCTGTTTAGTTAAGTTAACTATTTTGTTTGTTTTTTGACTAAGTGCAAATTGAAATGCTCAAAGGGCCATTTTTACTTTTATTTGCAGTTCAGAATAACTTTCTCACTTCTGTGCAGTGGTAGAAAATTTTCGTAAAAGGCATCTATTAAAATGCCAACAGAAAATGGTGCAGTTGTTACAGCTTTTGATTATAAGCAGCACATTTTTCCATTGTGCAGCCACTTTTATCCCCTAAGGGCATTAAGATGGCCATTATACAGTTACTAAACTCTTGCAGTTTGACTTGTGGAAAAATGTTGCACATTTTATTTCATCAGTCCTGCTGAATGAGCTACTATTCCTGCATAGCAACTTGCAAACTGTTGAGTGGTGAGTTAATAAAGTATTATGTTAAGGTTTTACCTGGAATGTGTGAAGTGGCTAGTCATGTTGTGTCATGGTTCCACACATTAAAATGTCAAACAACTTTGTCTTGCACGGCTTGGAACTTAAAATCTTTTATGACTTCACTCGAAGGAAATTTTCTCTTTTGTAAAGTGTATGCAGTGTCACAGTCTTAGCTATTGGTGCAAAACTCACACATTGATAAACAATTTCTGATGTGTTAAGATTGTACCTTTTTTACATGATTACAAGATGAAGGAGAAAGTATTTGAAAAATGCTTTCTCTTAAAAAAAAAAGTTATTTATATTCAGTGCTTTTGAATCTGTGCAGCTGATCGGAAAGCCACAGGAAGAAAAGAACGTAACTCCTTTGGCACAGTCATGAGTTTCAAATGTCAGAATGTGGCATTTCTGTGTATGAAGAGAGAGGTTTTTCCTAGTTAGCTACACAACAGTCTTAACAAGCACTAACAGCCCAGTACCAGCAGGATTTCAGTCCAGTGGGAGTCTAATAATAGTTTTGTTTTTGTTTCTTTTTAAACAAGGATTTGCTTCTTTCAAATCGTTGCCTCTTTTAGATGGTTGGATTTCAATGTGTTCAGCTAAAGCCGAACTGAAAACGTGAGTTCAGAACTACTATCTGCGAAAAAAAGCCAATCTTTATCACATTGAGGAACTGATAAAGGCAAATTGTATTCAGTTGTAAATGCAAAACTACGGAGTGCTCTTGCAGTTATTAGCAGTAGCTTCCTGTCTATTTCCCATATCCCTGAGGTTTAACATTATGGGTAATACTCAGAAAACCTTTTGATTCTGAATTATGCTGGATGTCGCTCTTTAAAATTTCCTGTAATGCAATACTATGGGGTAAAAATACGGTGTTGGTTCAGTGTAGGAGAAACATTTGAAGCTCCAGTGCCTAAAGCAGTGCCACATATTTAGTTTGCTTGCTGGGGACGAGATGTAATATATGAAACCGAAATGCAAGAAGATGTTGATTTTGGGTTGGATTCAGTCACTCATGGAAGTAAAGGAGATTTAATTGAAGCAAGGTTGGCTAGGATTCAAACAGTGTGCAGCAGCTGAGCTTCTTGTAAAGGTTGCTGAGTTTTCAGTGCTGTGGAAGAGAGTCTGCCTTCATTTCTCACCGTTAAGAGACATTCATGGCTATTCAGACTTGTGGGAGGTATTCCTGCAATCATGATTTTTGCTGCTGGACGTTTCTAACTTCCCAGGCTTAATAGCCATGGTGCAGTAATGACTGGAATGCTGCTTGTCACTTCAGCTATTTCTGCTTATCCACAACTCCTGATGGTGACCGTATCGCAAATGGCAGTGCTTGCTCTGATTGCTTTAAGTGTTCTCTGCAGAATGAGAGTTTTTAATTAGCTCAGATTCATTCCAACCTAGGACCACATTTGTTGTATTTCAAAAGGGAAGAATGGCCCGTCGTTTGCGATTGCATTTTGCAACCAGGAGGAGCAACACTGACCCATTGTCTGAAACTTCGGGAGAAGGCTTGGAGAGCAACATTTGTATGACAGTTGAGACTGTACCAGTAAATGTGAGAAAGAACGTTCACCAAGTGACTACACTTGAACCTGTGGCAGTGCAGACAGTATCACAGGATGAACGTATTCTACAGCGCAGTTCTTCATTGTTTATACCACAGGTCAGCAACAGTGATCATCACCGCAAAAAGAGCTCCACCTTGCAAATATCGCTGCAGTCCAAACAATCCAGAGGACAGTGTGAATCTAGTACTAGCAGCAATGGCAGAGAGGGTGGTTTATGCAATGCCGGTACTTCTTTTGACCAAGACCTTTTAGAACGTGCGGTGGGGTCCACCAAAGCATCAGTGAAGTTGAGAAAACCGAAGGTGCCATTGAGGCGTTGTTCATCATTGGTGATATTTCCTCAGAGTCCGTGTAGTACTCCACCAGCTACACCAACAAGCCCAGATCCATTTACAAGTGCAAGTAGCAATCCCACATTAAATAGATTCCTTCCGTGCCCCCATGAACCAAAGCAAGATGAAGATCAGGCTGTGTCTAAATCCAAAGAAGCAAGCACATGTTTTGTTGCAACAGCAGTTAATGGGCTGCGTTTGTCTAACCCAGTTTGTCCTTCTACGGAAGTTAGAGACATTAAGTCGCTTCATTGTAACGGACAGCAACCTGGCAAAAATCGAGCAATAGATTATGGTGAGGAAGAAGCAGAGTATTGGGGAAAAGTGAAGAAACTGCACAGACCTTCAAATCACATTCTACATTTCAACTACCAAAGAGCTCATGTATTTGGAACAGAGACCAAGGAAGGACAAATTCACCCTGAATCATTTGTGAGGGAGTTTAAGCAGAGCTCTTTAAATACTGGACATGCGCATCATCCTATTAAGTTAATAAGGAGCACCTCTGTATGTTTACCTTCATTCAAACATTCAGACTGCCAACTTAATATTAATGGGGTGGTAGAAAGGGAAATTATAAATGAACAAAACAAGCGTCCGATCTTTCAAAGGAGCCATTCACTTGAAGTTCCCTGTCAGCTGGTTTCCAGTTATCACTCAAAACCTAAACAATGTTGTTCAAGGGTTGGGATCCCTCATTTACAAATCCACGTAGCTCCTAGATCAGAGCAAAAGACCTTTAGTTCTGAGGAGGAAATGACTGGAGCTGTTTGGGGACGAAAGTGCAAGGTAAGCTAATTCTCTCCCTGCCTCAAAGACTTTAAATTAAAATAAAAATTGGTTTATCTATTTTACTCCCACTTTTAGTACAAATTGTGGGTACTGTCTGTAGAATTTAGTGATAATTTTGTTAAACAGGGTAATTGCTGTGCTAGAAGATGTAGGAAGTCCTAAAATTAAATTTTCTAGCAGTTTTAATTGTTTCAAAATTTGCCACAGTGATGATTGCAGACAGCTGTGTCCCAGTGTTGATTTCCACTTGAGTTTCTAATTACAGACAATTTAATGATTTACTGATCTATTTAGTGATACCGCTCAGATCTGTAGCTGTGGGCTGAGTCTAAAGAATATGTGACGCGTGTTGTATATTCTATAGATATCATCAATATAAAATTTGTTTTCTGGCCAAAGAACACCATTTACAGGCGGTTGTTAATGCAGAGGAAATTTTCTTGTCTTTTTAACTTCTCTGTTCAACATTTTTACTGGTTTCCTGTAGTGAAAGTGATTCAGTTTAGGTAGACGTCTCTACAAAAGTTAGTGTTCTAGGCAAGCACTCACGTGCGAAACAATTTTGCTCACTTGATCTGTACAATCTGTCAAATGTTGCTATTGATATAATCCATCAAATTTGAAATCAAATATCACGTTTTACTGCTAATAAATTAAATTTTCGGATGAGGAAGTTATTTATCCAGTAAGACAGGTGTGAATTTAAAATGTTCAGATTTTGCCACTTGCAGGATAATAGACTTGAAAGCAGATTGGCTAAATCGAGCTTATGAGATAGCATTGTAACATTAATAATATACTTTATAATATAATTATATAATTAATAATATATATGAACATCACCTTTCAATCCTTTTGATTTGGGCCATAATTGCACTTGAAACTGCAAAAAATGCTTAATTTTACACTGTAAATTTCTCTTGGCTTTTAAGTTAGAAAGGGGTATCCTTTGCAAGTTAGCTTTGGACATACAAATTTGTTTCCTGCTGTTTAAAACAGCTGTAAGATTAACTAATGATTTCCCTTTGTGTGCCTCAGGTGTCTCCTCCTAACCTCATGAAGCTCAATTTCATTTAAAACGTGTGTTACTTATGTTACTCAAAATTGTTAGAATTGAAGTAGAAGTAAAAGTCAGTTACACATGGTCGTTTTGAGTAAAAGCGAGTCTGTATTTCCAGATGGTAACTGTATTAGAGCTAATTGAATCTGTTTTGATTTATTTTAATTCTTCACTCTAATTTCCACATTGATGCAATGAGTGCGCATGTGTTGACTGCAATTGGTAAGGAATTATTTGGATTGTTGAAATACACAGACAGCTAAGTTATCCATTTGTTTTATAAACTGAATCAAAGCTTGGTTGCCTAAACATAGAGTGTAAACCTGATTTAAATATATTGCGCCCAGAATATTTCATCAGACTCCAGATAGTCTGGCCTGGAATACTGTTATGGAAGGTCTGAGTTCAAATATAACAACCTGATATTAGAGTAGTGGTGGTCACTGCAGCCATCTGTACACAGCCAACATGAAATTAGATCAGACCATGGTTGAGTTCTGTTGTGCTTGCAGACGTGAAAGGTCCACATGTTCCTCTTTCACTTGGGCACTGGACTTCAGCAACAAGGTGTCAGATATCCCACTATCTATAATTAACAGCTTGTTAAAGGGAACTTTTCAAAATCCATGCAGAAAGATTTGGCTCCTACTTTGTGATAAATCTGTTGCACTTGAATCCTGTACTTGTCTGAACCTTTAGTTATCATTTCTATAATAATAATATTAAACTGGAGGGAAAATAAAAGACTCATCCACGGGAAGGTTAGCAGTTATCATTGCAGAGTTGAACTGTTTGAGGATTGCCAGCAATTTTCCTTGTTCAATCCGTGCAGATAACTTACTGCTATCATCACCTTGCAGGGAGCATCTATCCCATCAAATCACCTTGTGAAAATTCCTGTCCTAAGTAATCAAATGGTACCTTTTTTACACTTATTCCAACCATGCTTTGATTTTATTTCTGAGCATTTCTTTGAATATATCTGCCTTTTTTGGGAGAAGACTAGTGCTTTATTTGAAGTCATCTTGAATGGTGTCCTTCTGCAAATTAACTGCCTCAGCCAGACTGCTTTTGGCCATGCATTGGCTAATGATGGTTTTTGATTTTAAAACCTATTAAGTTGCCACAGAACATACTCAATGATTTATATTGCCTCTTTGTGTGGTTTTTCACTGTCATGACATCTTAGAGTGTGAAGTCTGCTTCAAATTCAGCCCAAGGTTTCAGGGTGATAGTCTCTTTAAGTAAAAGGCAATCCTAGCTACAACAGTGCTTCTGGTGTTTCTTGGCAGACACCTGGGTCTAGTAAGGACTGAGGCCAGTCTGGGGTCAGGCATAAAATCTGATGTGGGTGGGGAATATTCTGGGAGGCATTTTCATAAAGATGCACCTGTCAAGTTATGTTCCATGCCAACACTGCAAGAAGAAATGTGGGATATTCAGGCCCCCAGCAACCCCTCTCAACATTGAACATGACCAATGTCTGGACATAAGCCAGCACCTATCTTGGTGGAATGACAATAGCTCCATTAATGCTCCTGCATCATCAACCCCAATGGTAAAGCACTGCTGAAGTAGTCTGAGCTCTGTCTGGTGTCAGTCCATGTCATTTCTGTCCCTGAGCTCCAAAGAATATGATTAAAATAACAGCGCTTGATCCATTGACACCAGCATTCCTCTATGAAGCGAAAGAGTGAAGAACAATTTGCAGGGTTCCTTTTAAGATTTTATTTAATCCTGATTTCAATCATTAAGAACACACTCCATTACACAGTCAACTTGTTGAGATGTTTGAGTTATAAGGAGAGGCTGGGTAAGCTGGACTTTTTCACTAGAGTGTAAGAGGTTGAGAGGTGTATAGATATGGTGAATGCAGGTGTCTTTTCCCTAGGGTGGGGAATTTCAAGACTGTGGGACATATTTTTAAGGTGAGAGGAGAAAGATTTTAAAGGCACTGGGGCAGTTTTTTTACATAGTCATTTGTGTGTGGAATGAACTGCCAGAGGAAGTTGTTTAATGTTGGTACAGTTACAACATTTTAAAGACATTCAGATAAATAACATGAGTAAGAAATGTTTGGAGGGATATAGGCCAACCGCAGGCAGGTGGGACTAGTTTAGTTTGGAATTATGGTCAGCGTGGACAGGTTGGATTGAAAGGTTTGTTTCTGTGCTGTATGACTCTGACTGTATGATGACTTTTTGTTTCAGTTGTTTCACTGTTTGTGAGAGACTTTCTTTTGGCAATGTTTTGGGCTCAATGGATTTCTGACTGCACTTTTTTATTACTGATGACTCTTAGCCACACCATGACAGTTCTTGTGAGTGAACAGGTGCTATTTTGCATTTTATTTGCATATAAGGCAAGTTAATTTCTTCAGTCGACCCAATCCCTGGTTTATAATTGCAATACGTTACCTTTCTGAAGCTTTATCTACTAAAGTATTTTTTTTTTGTTTGGTTGAATTATATCATTTGATTGGTGAACTAAGCCTTTTTATACATACGGGATGAATGAGTTTTGCAGATGTAAACAATTTATTCTGCAAGATCCTGCCATCTTCAGCTCATCGTCAATGACCTTCCGTCCAGCATAAGGTCAGAAGTAGGGATGGTTGCTCATGCTTTTGCAATGTTCACCACCATTTGTGAGTCCTTAGACAGTGAAGCAGTCTGTGTCCACATGCAGCAAGACCTAGACAACTTGAAAATATGTCTAATAAGTAGCAAGGAATAATTAAACCACATGTACCAGACAGACCATTTACAACAAGGGAGAATCTAACCATCACTCCTTGACATTCAATGGCGTTACCACAATTGAATCTCCCACCATCAACATCCCGGAGGTTACCATTGATCAGAAACTTTGCTGGACCAGTCATAAAAATATGGTTGCAGCAAGAGGTAGTGAGAAACTGGGAATTCTGTGATAAGTAACTTACCACCTGATTCCCAAAGCCTGTTCACCATCTACAAGGCACATGTCAGCAGTGTGATGGCATACTCCCCACTTGCATGGATGGGTGCAGCTCCAACAACAGTCCAACTCAACACTGATTTAATTTGTTCTTCTGAGATTACGCTCATCAATTTCTGTGTGGAATTGAGTCTTTACGATAAAAAAACTTCTAAATAACCACAGCCTAATATATTGCTGTTGGATTTCGATTTTGAACAATCATTTGACAGACTGAAGCACTCAGTGAGCAGTTGACATGCTCTCACAATCTAACACCAAGCAATTGAATACAACAGGCACCATCCAGTACTAAGCAGCCCACTTGGTAGAGACCCCATCCACTTAAACATTTACACTCACCATCACTGGCAGTGGCAGCAGTCTGTACTGAGAACAAGATGTACTGCAGCCAAACCTCCAATGGCAGAACTCTTTTTAGTACTGTGGAGGCACCTACATTGATTCAGTTCAAGAAGACAGCTCATCCCCCACCTTCAGTGTTATTGGAGCAGGCAATAGATATGTCTTGCCTGCAGTTCTCATTCCCATGAATGGCTTAATATCAGTAGAGTAACGATGTCAAAATAAAAAAACATATCTACAATTGTATTAAAGCTGCTACACACTGTGTACATTTGAAATGGATGGGCATTGTTAGTGATAATTACAACTGTTAGTCTTAGTCTTTAAGAGATATCATTTCAACCACTCTTTCCTTGGAACACTTCTATCGGAGCAATTGTAATTACTTTTGCAGATGTCAGTGTCTAGTCAATACTTAATTGTACATTAAATTTACATGGTAAATATGCCATTTCATATTGACTGATTTATTGGAAAGACTGAAATAGATGCGCAATTGGCTAATTTGAGGAAAAATTTGTAACGAAAACATTACTAGCCCAGCCAACAGAAAACACTTTGAGACCGAAGGACATTTTTTTTCCCCTTCCAATAGCAATTGGAGTTTATTTAAATCCAAGTTAACTGGGATTATTTTTGAATTCTGTTTTTGAGCTGCTTTTTTTTGGGATCAAATTATGCACTTTTTCTTTTTTACAAAAACTAAAGTAATGCTTTACTATCTTGAATAAAAGGAAACTGTGGTCCTTTAATTTTAATTCTCATGTTTTTTCTCTTCCGATTTATTTGCTTTTTTAGCGGTTGACTTTTGCCTGTAAAAAATATTGTATTAACGGGTCTTGAGATATGACTAAGTTGGGAATTATTTTTGTTGCCAAGCTCACCAAAACTAAAATATTGTTAAAGTGGATGGAGTCTCTACCAAGTGACTATTTAGTACTGGACAGTGCCTGTTGTAATCAATTGCTTGGTGTTGGATTGAGAGTGCAGGGCATGCCACTATCTCTCTTCTAGTCCCAAATACATAATTTCTTCTGACTTTAACTGAACAACACTCTGAGACTCACGAGTGATGTAGCATTTACTTTAGGGTGTCATCAGATCTTTTCCAAATCACTATAACTGATGATACTAAATGTGCACCATTGAACCATCTGTGTTTTGAGCTCCATTTTCTAGGGCACATGCCCTATAGGGATACTGATGGTGGGTTGAATGTTTAAGTCTGTCACTGATGCTGACAAGGCAACAGAGTAGAGAACAATTTAGGCAAGGAACAATGCCGGCTGTACGAGAGGTGTGAAATTTTCTACTAATTGAGAAGAGCTATGAGGGTAGTCATGGTTCACCAGGTAGAATAAAAGAAGTAGAAATAAAGAAGACCGTTGAAATATTTCAGCAAAAAAAAAATTCAAGGTTAACTTTAGACCACCACTGGTGTAAAGCATAAATTCTACAAGTGTCTTGTGAGTGATATTAACAATGTTAATTTGGGCTGGCTGCAGTAAGATGCACTTTAAGCTTCAACACAAGTGCTTCCGTATTCCAGTAACAGTAATACATTTCATTTTACACAGGATGCAATTTGTAGTCTATATAATTACGTGATTTATATGCATTTGTATACGTAATTTGTTAATGAAAATTTAAATGAGCATATTAAACTGTTATTGAGCTAGTAGTTTATTAATTTAAAAGGATTTAATAGTCTGCAAACAATATTTGGTAAACAAAGCAAGAACACATTGATCCCAGTTACCACATAATGTGGTCACCTACTATAAAATCTTTCAAAGCTTTCTGGTGCCATGGCTGTTTGAGAGTTGTCACTAAGTTATGCTATTGCAATTTAAAGCTGCTCATTATGTAGATTTTTTCCTTCTCTTTCTGATTTATGTATAGGCAAGATTATCTAGTCAGTACTTAATTGCACGGTAAATATGCCATTTCATATTGACTGATTTACTGGAAAACCACACAAGGCTGAAATGGATGGGCAGTTAGCTAATTTGAGGAAAACATTGTAATGAAAGCATTACTAGCCCAGCCAACAGAAAACAGACCAAGGGATATTTTCTTCCCTTCCAATAGTAATTGGAGTTTATTTGAATCCAAGTTAACTGGGATTATTTTTGAATTCTGTTTTTGAGCTGCTTTTTTTTTTGGATGATTTTTTTGGATTTTTTCTTCTTTTTTAAAAAAGCTATTAAAGTAATACTTTACTATCTTGAATAAAGGGAAACTGTGATCCTTAATTTTAATTCTCATGTTTTCTCTCTTCTGATTTATTTGCTATTTTAGTAGTTGACTTTTACCTCTAAAAGAAACAAATTGTTTTTATGGAGTTTGAAATATGACTGAGTAGGGAATTATTTTTGGTCCTAAACTCACCAAAACTAAAAAAAAATTGTTTATTGAAATATGTTTGCCATGACAGGGGAGTGAGAGTTCTGTCAATGCAGTCTGGTGCATGTCAAATACGCAAAGGGGTCTTTGCGGCTTGAATCTAAAAACTGGTCAGAGTCTCTTTTCTTGCGGCTTTTCAGAAGATGTGGAATCTTTCAAGCATTTAACAAACATTGATTTCTTTGAACACAGCAGGCCAAGCAGCATCACAGGAGCAGGAAAACTTGATGTTTCGGGCCTAAACCCTTCTTCAGAAATGGGGGAGGGGAAGAGGGTTCTGAAATAAATAGGGAGAGAGGGGGAGGCGGATAGATGGAGAGGAGGCAGACAAGTCGAAGAGGCGGGGATGGAGCCAGTAAAGGTGAGTGTAGGTAGCGGGGTAGGGAGGAGATAGGTCAGTCCAGGGAGAACGGACAGATCAAGGGGGTGGGATGATGTTAGTAGATAGGAGATGGGGGTGTGGCTTGAGGTGAGAGGAAAAACAGGTTAGGGAGGTGGAGATGAGCTGGGCTGGTTTTGGGATGCGGTTGGGGGAGGAGAGATTTTGAAGCTTGTGAAATCCACATTGATGCCATTGGGCTGCAGGGTTCCCAGGCTGAATATGATTTGCTGTTCCTGCAGCCTTCGGGTGGCATCACTGTGGCATTGCAGGAGGCCCAGGATGGACGTGTCGTCTGAGGAATGGGAGGGGGAGTTGAAATGGTTCCCGACTGGGAGGTGCAGTTGTTCGTTGCGAACCAAGCGCAGGTGTTCCGCAAAGCGGTCCCCAAGCCTCCGTTTGGTTTCCCCGATGTAGGGGAAGCCACAACGGGTACAGCGGATGCAGTACACCACATTGGCAGATGTGCAGGTGAACATCTGCCTGATGTGGAAAGTCTTCTTGGGGCCTGGGATTGGGGTGAGGGAGGAGGTGTGGGGGCAGGTGTAGCACTTCTTGCGGTTACAAGGAAAAGTGCCGGGTGTGGTGGGGCTGGAGGGGAGTGTGGAATGGACAAGGGAGTCGCAGAGGGAGTGGTCCCTCCGGAAGGCAGATATGGGTGGGGAGGGAAAAATATCTTTGGTGGTGGGGTCTGATTGCAGATGGCAGAAGT
>JAHRHZ010000048.1:14708741-14753849 GCA_024137785.1 Ginglymostoma cirratum | reverse complement strand
ATGGGGGAGGGGAGATTTTGAAGCTTGTGAAATCCACATTGATACCATTGGGCTGCAGGGTTCCCAGGCTGAATATGATTTGCTGTTCCTGCAGCCTTCGGGTGGCATCACTGTGGCATTGCAGGAGGCCCAGGATGGACGTGTCGTCTGAGGAATGGGAGGGGGAGTTGAAATGGTTCCCGACTGGGAGGTGCAGTTGTTCGTTGCGAACCAAGCGCAGGTGTTCCGCAAAGCGGTCCCCAAGCCTCCGTTTGGTTTCCCCGATGTAGGGGAAGCCACAACGGGTACAGCGGATGCAGTACACCACATTGGCAGATGTGCAGGTGAACATCTGCCTGATGTGGAAAGTCTTCTTGGGGCCTGGGATTGGGGTGAGGGAGGAGGTGTGGGGGCAGGTGTAGCACTTCTTGCGGTTACAAGGAAAAGTGCCGGGTGTGGTGGGGCTGGAGGGGAGTGTGGAATGGACAAGGGAGTCGCAGAGGGAGTGGTCCCTCCGGAAGGCAGATATGGGTGGGGAGGGAAAAATATCTTTGGTGGTGGGGTCTGATTGCAGATGGCAGAAGTGTCGGAGGATGATGCGTTGGATCCGGAGGTTGGTGGGGTGGTATGTGAGGATGAGGGGGATTCTTTTTTGGTGATTATTGCGGGGACGGGGCGTGAGGGATGTGTTCCGGGAAATACGGGAGACACGGTCGAGGGCGTTCTCGACCACTGTAGGGGGGGAAGTTGCGGTCCTTAAAGAATGAGGACATTTGAGATGTGCGGGAGTGGAATGTCTCATCCTGGGAGCAGATGCGGCGGAGGCGAAGGAATTGGGAATAGGGGATGGCATTTTTGCAGGAGGGTGGGCTATGCCAACTTTTCTTTCAATTCCTCCCACTTCCTACAGACAAAGGGGGTGGCCATGGGTACACGCATGGGCCCAAGCTATGCCTGCCTCTTTGTAGGTTACGTGGAACAATCCCTCTTCCGTACCTACACTGGCCCTAAACCCCTCCTCTTCCTCCGTTACATTGATGACTGCATCGGCGCCGCCTTGTGCTCCTACAAGGAGCTCGAACAGTTCATCCACTTCACCAACACCTTCCACCCCAACCTGAAGTTCACCTGGACCATCTCCAACACTTCTCTCTACTTCCTGGACTTCTCTGTCTCCATCTCGGGCAACCATCTAGAAACAGATGTCCATTTCAAGCCCACTGACTCCCACAGCTACCTGGAATACACCTCCTCCCACCCACCCTCCTGCAACAATGCCATCCCCTATTCCCAATTCCTTCGCCTCCGCCGCATCTGCTCCCAGGATGAGACATTCCACTCCCGCACATCTCAAATGTCCTCATTCTTCAAGGACCGCAACTTCCCCCCCACAGTGGTCGAGAACGCCCTTGACCGTGTCTCCCACATTTCCCGGAACACATCCCTCACGCCCCGTCCCCGCAACAATAACAAAAAAAGAATCCCCCTTGTCCTCACATACCACCCCACCAACGTCCGGATCCAACGCATCATCCTCCGATACTTCTGCCATCTGCAATCAGACCCCACCACCAAAGATATTTTTCCCTCCCCACCCATATCTGCCTTCCGGAGGGACCACTCCCTCTGCGACTCCCTTGTCCGTTCCACACTCCCCTCCAGCCCCACCACACCTGGCACTTTTCCTTGTAACCGCAGGAAGTGCTACACCTGCCCCCACACCTCCTCCCTCACCCCAATCCCAGGCCCCAAGAAGACTTTCCACATCAGGCAGATGTTCACCTGCACATCTGCCAATGTGGTATACTGCATCCGCTGTACCCGTTATGGCTTCCTCTACATCGGGGAAACCAAGCGGAGGCTTGGGGACCGCTTTGCAGAACACCTATGCTCGGTTCGCAACAAACAACTGCACCTCCCAGTCGCGAACCATTTCAACTCCCCCTCCCATTCCTCACACGACACGTCCATCCTGGGCCTCCTGCAATGCCACAGTGATGCCACCCGAAGGCTGCAGGAACAGCAAATCATATTCAGCCTGGGAACCCTGCAGCCCAATGGTATCAATGTGGATTTCACAAGCTTCAAAATCTCCCCTCCCCCAACCGCATCCCAAAACCAGCCCAGCTCATCTCCACCTCCCTAACCTGTTTTTCCTCTCCCCTCAAGCCACACCCCCATCTCCTATCTCCTAACATCATCCCGCCCCCTTGACCTGTCCGTCCTCCCTACCCCCCTACCTACACTCACCTTTTACTGGCTCCATCCCCGCCTCTTCGACTTGTCTGCCTCCTCTCCACCTATCCTCTCCTCTATCCATCCTCTATCCGCCTCCCCCTCTCTCCCTATTTATTTCAGAACCCTCTTCCCCTCCCCCATTTCTGATGAAAGGTTTAGGCCTGAAACGTCAAGTTTTCCTGCTCCTATGATGCTGCTTGGCCTGCTGTGTTCATCCAGCCCCCTGCTTGTTATCGCGGATTCTCCAGCATCTGCAGTACCTTTTATCTATGATTTCTTTGATGTTTTGGCTTTTTAAAAAAAAAAATCATCCATTGACTTTTTCTTTTTGTTAGTCGAGATTGTGATTTTATTTTCTCCAACAAAAATTGTGTTGTAACGTTCGGTAGAGTTGCAGTCTCGTGTTTGTTAACAGCCAAACTCGCAGCTGATTAAATAAACGACTGTGTGTTCAATGCAAACAAGTGCTGTTTGCTGTCTCCATTCAAAATACCTGTTAAAGAGGAACATTTTATTTTCTGGTGTCCTCCTTGTAAAGGAGAATCAGTGGAATGTATTTTGTTCCTCAAGTTTCATTCTGTATCAGATGAGTTTTCTAAATGAGATGTTTCGGGATACTTCTGCGTGTATTACAGTGTACTAGGACCTTGTGAGGAAAAACATTTTCATCCACAATGTGGTGGGAATCTGGAACTCCCCACCTGTGAGGGTGTTGGAAGCAGAAACCCTCCTAACACTGAAGATGTATTTAGATACGCATTTGTAATGCTAAGGCTTACAAGGCTATGGACCCAGTGCTGAAAAATGAAATTAGAATAGTTAGCTGCTTTTATTTAACCAGTGCAGGTGCAGTGGGCTGAAGGGCCCTTTTTCTGTTCTGTAGATCTCTTTGACTCTCTGACCTCTTTTGGGCTTGAATGTGAAATTGTATATAATTTCAATATAAATTATTTTTAATTAGAGACTAGATGAAAAATGGGTCTGGCACAAAGTTAATCTTAAGAGCATTTGCATGTAGCCCCTAATTATGAAGACGATACAGAGACAGTGGAGAAGATGCAAAAAAGATTAAATGGATGACATCAGAAATGCATGGGTATATGCATCAGAAAAGTGTTGACAGGCTGGGTCCCCTACCTTTGGAAAATAGGAAGAGGAGTGACCTAATAGAGGACTTCAAAAATAAAAAAGGCTTTGATTGAATGGCTAGAAACAGGGTGGTTCCTCTTCTGGGCAAGAGCATAATAAAAGACATTATATATAGATATGATAGCCACCAAAAATCCAATAGAGATTTCAAAAGAAGGATATTTGCCAAATAGTGGAGATTATGTGACTTGTTAATAGAGATGGATTTCAGGGGAATCTAGCCAGGCGCGTAATGGGACTGGAATCGAGGGTTTCAGGGTAGGTTTTGATAAAGATGGGAAGAGACTCAAGAGTAACATAAATGGACTGATAGGGTCAAAAGGTCTGTTTCTGTGTCATGTCGTCGTCTTCATCATTGGTGCTCCCTCATAGACGAGGTTGACTCTTTTCCACTCTCCGACTGAGTCCGTAGGTGGTTGTACAGACCGATCAGCTATCACAGGTTCTGTTACACCTGGGCAGGTGGTAGTCATGGGAAGGGGTAGGTGGGGCGTTGGCATGGCAGTATGCTCCTTTCACGCTTTTGCTTGGCTTTCTTTTGTCCCGATGGCAAATCTCAGGGTGCTTACTGCCTTCCTGGATGCTTCTCCTCCACTTTGGATGGTCTTGGACCAGTGATTCCCAGGTGTCTGTGGGAATGTTGCACTTAGCCAGTGAGGCCTTGAAGGTATCACCAAAGTGCTTCGTCTGTCCACCCAGGGCTCGCCCTCCGTGTTGGAGCTGGGAGTAGAGCGCCCGCTTGAGGAGTCTCATGTCAGTCATGCAGATGATGTGTCCAGCCTGTTGTAGCTGATCAAGGGTGGTCAGTGCCTCAATGCTGCAGATATTGGTCATGCTGAGGATGCTGGCATCTTTCTCCCCAGCTATGTAACTAATGGACATAATCCTCATGTGTCTATCAATAGTAATGTGTAAAATGACTGGAAGATCACTGAATAACACAGTATCACTGAGGCAGCCCATATCCAAATACAGCAAGACCTGGATAATCCCAGGTTTGGGCTAATAAATGGCAAGTAACGTAAGTGCTAGGCAACAATCATCTCCAACAGAGAGAACCTACTCCTTGATACTCGGTGGTAGTATCATCATTGGATCCCCGAAAATCAACTTTGAGAGTTACCATTCCAATTGAACTGGACCAGTCATCTAAATACTGTGGCAGCAAGAGCAAGTCAAAGGTTAGGAATCTTACAGCGTGTAGCTCACCTGATTCCTCAAAGCCTGTCCACTGTTTACAAGGCACAAGTCAGGAATATGATGGAATATTCCCCATTGCTCCAACAACATTTAAGAAGCTTGACACCATCCAGGACAAGGCAGCCTGCTTTCTTGTCAGGTCATCCACCCCCTCCACCACTGACACTCAGTAGCAGCGGCGTGTACTATTTGCATGACGCACTGCAGAAATTCACCAAGGCTCCTTAGACAGCATCTTCTAAGTCCACCTGCTACTGTCGAGAAGGACAAGGGCAGCAGATACATGAGAACACCACCACTTGCGAGCTCCCTTCTAAGTCGCTGTCAATCCTGATTTGGAAATATATTGCCGTTCCTTCAGTGTCACTGGATAAAAATCTTGGAACTCCCTCCCTGCTGGCATTGTAAATGTACCTACATCAAATGAAGTTACAGCTCAGCACCACCTTCTCAAAGGCAACTAGGGATGGACAAAAAAATGTTGGTCCAACCATCGATGCCCTCATCCCATGAGTGAATAATAATTTTTAAAATTAACAGGCAAATTAAAACTTGGTTATATTCCCACTGAACATAATCAGATTGTGGCATTCGGAGGTAAAGAAGGAACCAAAGGTGTTTTTACTATCGCTGATTATTTTCCCCACATATCTTGATTTAGTTACCTTCTTGAGTCAAAGGTTGTGGGTTTCAAGTCCAGTCCTACACTTGAGTGTATAATCTGAACACTTAATTGCAGTCCCAGATTGTCAGATAATGCTGTCTCTGGGATACGTGTTAAACTTGCATGCTGAAATGCATGTAGAATATTTTGTGCATTGACATTGCTCAAACTTTCCAGTGACCTGGCCAACATTCTTCCTCAAGCCAACACCACTGAAAATATGTTATCTGGACATTCAATTCTTTGTTTTCTGCAAACTGGGTACTTTGTTTGCCTTCATAACAATGACAGCTCATCAGATGTAATCAGTTGTTCATAAAGCACTCTGCGATGTCTTGAGGATTGAATAACGCACTTTTGAAATATTTGTCCTCTCCATCTTTCCTACCTTTCTTTGCTCCTTTTCCTTTCCTTTCTCCCAGAATTCCCTGATCCTTTTAAACCAGCCTAATGTCAATCCACATAGTGCCAACATCTTAGGGAAAGCTGCACAGCGTCAGTCCACACAATCTGCACGCAAGACTGTTCTTTGTACTCAGACGTTACCTTGTAAAGTCACTGACTGCTATTTGTGAACAACTGGATGCCTTCACTAATTTGTGTAGCTTGAAGTGAAACGGTGTGATTCTGAAAACCACTGTTCAAACTTAAAATAAAATGAATCATATATGGCAATTTAAAATAACTTTTTGACAATCTGACTGAATTAACATGTATTCTGTTTTGGCCAGGTGGCAAAACTGATTGTTGTTGTAGTTGGCCAAGAGTTGTTATGGAATGTGGCTGCAGGATAATTGGAACAAGTAAGAAAACTTTCAGCACTGAAGCAACACTAACAGATAAACTGAGGGTCAACTTAAATAGTATTTGAATCCACAAAGCCATGTTTTCTGGCTGATGACTAAAGGGGAATGCTGTTAAAGCCTGTGTGCTTAATTTACTACGTATTCTTTTGACAGCTGTTGAACCAATATTTTGGTGTAAATGTAAGTGATAAGGCATTTATCATGAGAAACATGTTTGCATACATGTCATTCCAAGGCTCAAAATGCCAAATATCGGTTGTTTGGAGTGTAGATATTTGAAACTTGCCAAGTAATTTCAAATTTTGTTGCAGATCATTTTACATCTGTAAAATACCCATATCCATTCGAGACTAATTTTGTTAACTTAATGCATTGGATGGACATGATGACTGGATTCTGTGCAAGATTTTGTTGTAAAACATTAGATTCTGGACTGTTTAGCCCAGAGACAACACTTAGTGTGGTCCAGTGCTGAAGTTAGCACTATTTATTTGCATTTGTCTTTTGAGAACAGCTGTAGCTTTTATTTCCCTAAAGTAAAACATCTGAGCATTAATGAAGCGCGACAGGTAAAGTATATGATTTAGAAAACAATATAATATGAGGTATACCCTTGAGGTATTCAAATAAAATTTCAGTTGTGCACTTGACTCCAATGTCTCTGACAAAGGAAACAATGATTTAAAATGCTGACTTAAAGAAACAACAACTTGTTTAAATATGTCCATACAACTGTATTAAAGAATGTGTTCCATGTTTTTAAATTATGTTTTTAATATTGGACAACATTTCCAGTATATATTCTGAAAGAGTAAATTAATTGTATTTTATAAAATTGGAGTAAGCATTCAATTGACTGAAACAGTGAATCCTTGACTTGGAGATGATAAGAACTGCCGATGCTGAAGTCAGAGATAATACAGTGTGGAGCTGGAGGAGCGCAGCAGGCCAGGCAGCATCAGGGGAGCAGGAAAGTTGACATTTCGGGTCGGGATCCTTCTTCAGAAATCCTTGACTTGGCTCTGTTCTTATTGGCTAATAGGCGCCATAATTGTGCTTAGTGGCCATATTAGCTACACGGCTGCTTCCTGTGAGTTTCATCCTTGTTCCGTTGCTTTTATTGATAATACAAACTCCAATCACAGGCTGTTGGTGTGAACTATTCGTGAGCCATTGTCTTAAGTGTTCATTGTGCAGAAGTTGACCTGTACAACTTGGAGGATGGAGTTTCTTGTGGAAAAATATTTCTAGTTCAGCATGCAGTATTAGACTGCCACTAACATTTTGTGCTGCTTCATGGCTACTGCCTGACACTGAGCCAGAATGGTCACAGCTTGACCCTCAAATGAGCTTCCAGATCCATATCCTCCTCTATGCCTTTGTTGCCGTCTAATTTCACTTGTTCCAAAGCTTTCCAGGTTGTACCACTACTTTGCACTCTGCAGTCTGTAAGCTTCAGTCCAACCAAAATAATACCATATACTTATTCCTCCTGTGCTTACAGGTCAACATTGATTTCTGGCAGGCAATGCCTTGATTTTACAAATGTGCAGTACTATTTTTAAGCTCAACTACGCCTAGTCCTTCCAGCTCTACAACCCTCTAAAATCTGTCAATTCCTTTAATTCTGGTTTTCTTGTGCATTCCTGCTCAATGATGACTTCAGTTGCTCTCTGATCTCCCAAAACTTCTCTTCCTTGAGAACTACCTCTTTGATTAAGCTTTTAGCAACCCTGTCTTCATAACTCCTTATGAAGCGAAAGCATTTATTTGATAACATTTCTGTCAAACACTTTTCAGAAGGTTTTACCATGTTCTTATTATAAAACCCATATGGAATAAGACTTGTCTGAGCAGATTTAAGTGAACCTAATCCAAGTCCAAGCCTAAACCCATCAAGTATGATTTATCAAACTCTGTGGATAGATATAAATAGGCAATGAATAGTTTGACCATTTAGAATTCATCTGTTTTTCGTGGTGAAATAAAAACTAAATTTTTTGAGCAGGTTTTTCTGACAACATCTAAGCTTTATTCATTCTCTCTGTAAATGATTAACTTGTGCCAGTGCCTTTGGTCTACTTGTGTCAGTTTGATGGTGAAATTTTAACCAACTGGACTCGAAGCCTGTTATTGCTCCTGTATCCAAGTTTAAATATCCAATGCATTGAACAATGGAACACATGTGATAATCACTATCTGTGAAGGGTTGATTTAGCTCAGTTGGCTGGATAGCTGGTTTGTAATGCCGAGTGATGCCAACAGCGTGAGTTCAATCCCCACATTGGCTAAGGTTACCACTCCTTCTCGACCTTGAGGCATGGTGACCCTCTGCTTAAACAGCCATCAATCATCTCTCTCAAATGAAAGAGCAGCCCTTTGGGACTGTGGTGACTTTTTAATCAGCCCAATGTACTGATCATGGATCATGGATTCTGTATTTTTTATTCACTCATGGAATGTGGGCATTGCTAGCTAGCCCAGCATTTTTTGCCCACCCCTAATTGTCACAGAGCAGTTAAGAATCAACCACGTTGCTGTGGGTCTGGAGTTGCATGTAGGCTAGAAATGGTAAGGATGGCAGATTTGCTTTCCTGAAGGACTTCAGTGAACCAGATAGATCTTTACAATAATCAACAGTGATAACGTGGTTGCCATTAGACTAGACTTTTTTTCCGAACCATTCATTGAATTCAAATTTCACTGTTGGCAATGGTGCAATTCAAACTAATGTCCTCAAAGTATTAGACTGCGTTTTGCATTCCTAGTCCAGTGACTGCTGCCACTACACTATCACCTCCCCTATTAGTGTCATTCACTAATTAGCATCTTCCACTGATCAGTGAAAGACACATGTGCGGTAGACATTGTCATCTGTCCAATACATTCACCACTGGAAGATCTAAAACACGTGGTAAATCATCTTATCTAAAAAGCCAGAACTTGTTTTTGTCACCTTTTTCATCAATTTTTCATTTGAAAATTCCAGTATAACATTTTATAATGGAACTGCCTCACTAATTAGACCTCTTCCCTTCTTATGGTTATGCTGCCATGCCTCAGTTTTGTTTCTGATAATATCCAATAAAGATAAAAGCAAAGGATATGTGTTGAAAAAAGGGCAATATATTTGGTTGAATACCCTCCCATTTAGCCCTGCTTCACTAGAAGAGTGCCACTTCTTTGATTTATCAACTTGAGATCAACAAATATAGAACAGAATGATTGATAAAATCCCTACAGGGTGGGAGCAGGTCATTTAGCCCCTTGAGTCCACACCAAACCTCTGAAGAGCATCCCACACAGACCCACCCCCTTACCCGATCCCCCATGGTTAATCCACCTAGACTGCGGGAAGAAACCAGAGCACCCAGAGAAAACCCCATGCAGATAGTGGGAGAATGTGCAAACTCCACACAGACAGTTGCCTGAGAGTGGAATAGAACCCAAGTCCCTAGTGCTGACAGGCAGGCAGCAGTGCTAACCACTGAACCACCATGTCACCAACTAACATCTACAACATACAGTACTTGGAACTGTTCAAGGACCAGTCACTAAAATTATACCATAGACAGAAGTTATTAGTTGCCAGAATGTCACATTTAGTGACTGTCAGCGGAAGGGGAAAATAACTGAGTGATGATCTGATTATGTAAGGTATTCAGCCCAGAAACATGCCATTCGTGCCAGTATTTATACTCCAGTGTTCCAATTTCTACATCTAAATCTATCACCCTAGCCCTGTACTTCCCACTCCTTGAAAAGCTTGTCCAGTTTCCTGCTCAAAGCATTTATGTGACTCATTTTAGCCATTTCTCATGGCAGTGAGTTCCACATTCTCCCCACTCTTTGAGTAACAAAGTTCCTCCTTAATTTCCTATTGGATTTCTTGACGGCAATCTAATATTTATGATTTCTGGTTTAGCTCTTCTGCATGAAAGGAAACATTGCCTTTGGATCCTCACTTTGATCAATTCTATCATTTTAAAGACCTCTATTAGATGTCCACTTTCTGTAACATTGATAATAAATTATAATGACTCAAAACTGGGTGTACATGCCTGTGATGGAGATTGACAGGAGAGAGGAAATAGTTAGCCTTGATTGATACTGTTATTGATTGACTAACATAAAAAGGTATCTTTTCAGATCTCATAAGATTTTCCTACATTCCAGTAATCTGCTTGCTCGTGTTCTCCCTTTCACACAAATTGAATGGGACTATATGTCCATAGTTTAGACAGAAAACGAAAGTTGTTAGTGAGATACAATTGTTGCCTTTCAGTCGTGCATAGAGTTTAAAAAAAGAAATGAAAGTAAATGATGAAAATGTTTTGTCTGTAAAGTACTGAAAAGTGTAACTTGAGTTAAAAGATAGGTTCTCTGATCATAGAAGGAAGATTTTTACAGTGGTGAGAATTGACACTCAAATTTCTAACAATCTCATTTATTAAGTATTTCTAGTTTCTCAGGACTCCGAAAAGGACATTAGAGCCAGTGAACTGCTTTTGAAAAGGAATTGTTGTTGTATTGTGGGCAAATATTATGCAGCAAAGTCTCTCAAACATGAATGAGAGGAATAACTGAATATTCGGTTTCTGCGTTGTTTGAGTGAAATTAATTTGCCCAGAAGACTTGGGAAAACTCATCTCATCTTCAGATAGTGCTGTAGGAATTTACAAGGCAACCTGAGCTGTCAAATGGGCTTCAGTTGAACATCAAGATGAGAACCCCCTTCTCCCCACCCCAGAAAAAAACATTGCTTAGTGGTGCACTGCTTGGTCATTTAGATTCGTGTTTAGATTTGCTTGAATCCACAACCTTTTAAGGCTCATACTTTTGTGTTAAAGGCCGTAAAAATCATAATTTCCATTAACTATCCAGCAAAATAGAGAAAAGTACACCTTTTTAGTACGTGTGGATGTAATAGTTGGACCCCTGACAAGTTAAATTTTAAGTTAGATGAGGAATTTGCATTCTAAATGTTTTGAATCAATATTGTTTTGAACCAAAAATCTGTAGTCTTTAATGTCTATTTTCACTCAAACTGAAAAACTGGTGTTTGTATAAAAAGTATACAAATGTGTGTTTATGGAACACCACTTATACCCTTCATGTTCCAAATTACTTCACAGTTAATTAATTACTTTGAATTACCAGTGATATGCCAGCAAACAGTCATGTAGCAGCTATTCTTTTTGCAAAGCAAGTTCCCACAAACACAAGGCAGAGTCTGATCAGTAGTTTTGTGGATGTTGCTAGTTGAGAGACAATTGGGCAGCAAATTCCCTAATAAATTCCCTAAATGATGCAAGGTTACCTTTTATGTCCACACGAATAGGTAGATAGGAGCCTCTGTGCTAATTAAAATAAAGACACTTCTGACAGAGCAGAACTCCCAGGCATTTTTTAACCAAGATTATACACTCAAGGTATGTATGTGGGCTTGAACTCACAATCTGACTCTTGAGTGTAAATGCTATATTTGATACAAACTGACAGTAATATTACTTTCCCTGTGCTTGCATCTTGCTAAGTCTCTTGCACTTTTACCAGGTCTCTTTTACTTGGCTGTTATTGTTGGAAAAACCCTTGTGGCTTCTGATCACAACAGTAATAAGTTTGGAGTGCAAGCCACCAATGATAAACACAGAGGCTAAGCGTTTCTCTGGGTAAAGTGGGAAGTTTTCACTATTAAAAAGAGCAGTGTTACTGGAAGCAGACAGAGATTCTATAACTCTCAACAACATCTTCTCCCAGTTATCAGTGAGTTATTCATTATGTGTCCACAGTACTCCCCTCTTTTTAAAAGCGTGGACGATGATGGTCTGCATCAGCTCACACAGAATGAGCCCAGTGATGGCACACCCGGGTAATTCTGTGTGATTCTCAAAGAACCATGGAGTGATGCAGCACATTTAAACAATCTTAGCCCATCTTGCAAGTTGAAATGGTGACATGTTCATCGATTTCTTAAATGACATAGCAGCAACATTTTCAATTGCCAGGTTTGACATTAAAAGAATAGATTCCATTGAGAAAAAACAATTTATTTGTTTCAGAGATAGTAGGGACTGCAGATGCTGGAGAATCTGAGATAACGAGGTATACAGCTGGATGAAGCAGCAGGCCGAGGAGCAGGAAAGCTGATGCTTCGGGCCTAGACCCTTCTTCAGAAAAGATGTTGTTGAGGGTTATAGAATCTGTCTGCTTCCAGTAACACTACTCTTTTCTGAAGAAGTGTCTAGGCTCGAAACGTCAGCTTTCCTGCTTCTCTGCTGCTTGGTCTGCTGTGTTCATCCAGCTCTACACCTTGTTATCTCTCACAATTTATTTGTTGCTGTCTTTTTCTATTTTACATCTGCTGAGTTCACCTATTTTATGATTAATTACTGGAGCCAACTTGCATCCAGTTTTGCTACAGCTGCAGTACGTATTTCCTACTGTACAGAATTCTCTTAGATAATATTTTGATATTGTTCAGGGAAATAGTTTAATTGCTAGAAGGTGGCTTGCAGGGCATTTCTTTTGTGTGTTTTATTATTCTCATGAAGTTGTAATTCTGGGCAGTAAAGAGTGACTAAAATTTCCAAAATTCTTTCTCTCAAAATCATATTCCATTAATTCAAGAATGTACATCAGTGTTTCAATTGGCAGTTGCTTTTAGATTTTCCTCTTAAAGTTCCCAAGACCAAACACAATTAAATTAAAAGCGTTTTCTGGAATGCATAGTTTCGGGATGCAGTTTGTGCAATGGGGTTAGGTTATTTGGAGCTGCATTTATTTGCTGACAGGATTTGAGAAACTGCTAAGTGCCTTAGGACATTTTCCTGCCTTGCAGACACTATTTAGATCTAAGTGGCTGTCTGAGAGAGGGATGAAATAAATAAGTCAGGGTTAAAAGAGTCCATCTCATACTAGAAGTCCATTAGTGTTGGACATGGCACCGACAGGCAAAAGCGAATTGTTCTAATGCATTAGCCGCCAGACAGAGAGGAACTGAAGTGGGGGAAGAGGTGTCCTATCTGCAGTAACTTGTGTCAGCAGGTGCTGACCAAGGCTCTGAAATGCTGCCTATTGGCACATACAACAATTATGGATGAGCGTTGCCTCCTCCCTTTACAGCTACTTCGCACTAAAACTAAAATTGAGCTGTACTCAAATTACAATTTGCATTGCACACTGCCAAGATCGGAGGATTTGATTACAATCCCACCTTCGTTATACATGCTGTATGTATAAAACCATTGTGCACTTCACATAGTAAAGCTGCCACGCCCCTACAGTTTGAGTCCACTTCAGTAAACGGCATCTGTGAAATCCTATGGGTTGCAGCATTTTATAGTTGTGGTGTGTGCTTCCCAGTATTCAGGAAGGGTTGTCTGTAGTGTGAAGGCATCCAGCCAAATTGGAGACGCTTAAGGCATTCCAGGCAGCCTCAGCCATTTGAAAACAAGTACACGGAGTACAGCACTCTAGTTATATATTGGCTTCAATCTGGCCTACAAAATAAGGGGCTGCTCTCGTTAAAAGAGAACTTTCACTATGGTTTGGTTTTTATTTCACATCTAAAGTTCCTTTATTGACTATAACTATTGTATGTAAAACAGAAACAAATGCCGTCCTTTGCCATAAAAAGAAACAATAACTTTTTTGAAAATAGTTACACAAGTAAATAGTGAGATCAGAAATTGCAATGTAATTATTTCCAGTGTTTTAAGTACAAACTTGATTGCCATCAACCAGATGAAAGACTTTACAGGCTTTAGGGCAAAACAAGTCCAGAAGTAAAACACGGATCTTGACAAAGCTGTGAGTAGATCACAATAAATGTCAACATAGCAGAGAGTAAAGGGGCTTTGTAAGGTATGCTCATCACTATTTTTTTAAAAGGACAATTCTTTGATCAGCTTGAAGTGACTGTCGTCGCTGTTGTCACAACGTGGGATTCTTTATGTTCACTACATTACAATTCCCTGAATATTTAATTCAGGCTCTAAAGCAATTTGGAATAAGGTGAGAAGTCACGAGACATCATGTTAGTCCAAGTTTATTTGAAATCACCAGCTTTCATAGCGCTGCTCCTTCTTCATTTCACCTGAAAAAGGAACAATGCTCTGAAAGCTTGCGATTTCAGATAAACCTGTTGGACTATAACGTGGTGTCATGTGACTTCTGGCCTTGTCAACCTCAGTCCAACATCGCCATTGCCACGTTTTGGCATTATGGTATGTCCTTAGGTTCTGAAATGCACTGTTAAAAACACAACATCCTTCTTCATGAAGCAGTTAAGATTAGACAATTGAAGAGTTTTAGAATATAAAGCTACCCGTTTCTTCGGTCATCACAAGATCTTAAATAGAAAATAAAGCACCTGACCATGGATTAAACAGACAGTTCAATGGAATAATAAACTGTGTAAACAAGGAGACACTGTATTAACACCCAAAACTGCCCCAGTGCAGTTTTACATATTTCCATATACATACTACATGAAAATGAAGAATAAAAGCTGATAAACTGAAATAACAGCAAAGAAATTTTACCTACAGTCTGCTGCATCCAGTTTGTAAATCTAAATGACTGGAGCTCTTTCAGGAAACAGTACACCAAGCAAGGTTCCTCCAAATTATTTGAAACAGAAAGGCAATATATAGATTAAATATATAACTATATTTTATCATTAGACCAACTAAAAATCTCAACAACTGTCAAGACCTCCAAGATATCGAAGCAAAGTACGTTTGTGGACAAGGATGAGCCAACTGTTTTAAGCAGGCAGAGATTTTTTGGCTAATTTAACTTGTCAATATTGCTGCTGAGTTTTGATATTTAGTGCTTTGTAAATGCTGTAACTGTGTGCAATGTATTGGTGTTGATGTAATGAGATGGGGGGAGGGGCAGTAGATACCCTTTCACAGGTTAGTCATTTTTGAGGACTGCGTTCTTCTTAGATATTTTTAATCAACCTGTTCAGATATGTTATAACATACCTCTAGAGCTGTTGGGACTTGAAAACCCAGGCCTCCTAGCTCAGAGGTATGGACAATACCACTGTTTCACATGAGCTCTTAGAGGCTTTTTGGAACTTTTTAAATCAACCTATTTAGTCCTGTAATGAAATGATGGTTTTAATTGTGGGAAGAGCTGGGGCTGGAGCTTGTTTAAACTGCTTCAGTATACTTCTAGCACAGCTTCAACCGAGGAAGCTTCAGTAATTAAATAGCACCAAGGCCCACGTAACCAGGAGTGGCAACAAAATTCACAATTTTGCATTTTCTTTCACCTTCTTCAAGGACTTGTGTGTCGCAGTCGACTAATACACTTGTTCTCGAGACCTGAGTTTGAGCACCACGTTGTTGGTCAACAATAGTTTCCATTCTGTTGCATCCAATTGCAAACAAATAAAATACCCATTCAACCCAACAAGTCCACACCATTGTTTATGTGCCATTGCATCCTCCCTCCTTCCCCACCCCCACCTTTTAATCTGACACATCAACATATTATATTTCTTTCTTCTGTTTCCTGTTTGTATAGGGTAATAGTTCTGAAAAAGTTTAATGTTCGCAAATAATAAAAACAGAAAGTGCTGGAGAAACTCAGCAGGACTGGCAGAATCTGTGGCGAGAGGAACAGAGTTAACATTTCGAGTCTAATGTGACCCTTTAAAACACTATTCTGTTCTGTTGACGTCAGTGAGTGGAGGCAGAGAGTTATACGCTATTTTTCATATAGAGCAGATCTATCCTGTATAGCTTCTCAAAGTTGTAGTAATTATGCCTGACTTGACATGTAGTTGTCCTATCACTGTCATGTAATAAACCGTCTTGTTAATTTAAAACAGTAGCACTTCAACTACTCTACAGTAATTGATCCTCTCCCACTGACCTTTTGACAGGCACTAGACAAGTACAGACAAAGGCAGATTGGTGGCAGCAATCTACCTCAAACATACTGGCAAAAGTGGCAAATAATATGAGGTGCTGATTGTGGCAATCGGGTTAAATACACAGTTTAGCTACCTTCCTAATAATGTATCAGCGTAATTCATCACAACGATTCCTCTGTAACCAGTTCTACATTCAAAGTGGTGTCGGAGTAAAGATTTTTCCCTTTAATTTATTAATAAACATCTTATTTGTGGCCCTAACATTGGTCTTGCCAGCAAATAGAAACATTTCTCATCAATTGTATCAGCACACTCTATGTTAGAGACCTCTACCAAGCTACTCCTCTGTCTTTTAGGCAATGGAGGTTTGGCTTAGAATCATGGAATTCCTAGTGCTGAAGGAGGCTATTTGGCCCATCAAGTCTGCACCAACCCTCTGAAGAGCTTCCCACCCAGACCCAGACCCAGACCCTCCTTTCCCATGGTTAATCCAACTAGCCTGCGTACTACAGGGCAATTTAGCATGGCCAATCCACTTAACCTGCGCATCTTTGGACTGTGGGAGGAAACGGGGGTGGGGAAACCTGTGCAGGTGCAGGGAGAATTGCAGGTTCCACCCAGACAGTCACCCAAGGCTGGAATTGAACCTAGGCCTCTAGTGCTGTGAGGCTGCAGTGCTAGCCACTGAGCCTCTGTGTTGTGACAGCTTGTTCAATTTTTCCTGGTACGTATTACCTCTTGTGTCTGGTACCACTGCAGTAAATCTTGAATGTGCATTCTCTTGCCCGTAATAACTACCTAGAGAGACTACCTTGAGATTCCCAGGTGATTTTAGTTTTCAGAATGTACTATTGCTGCGAGCTAAAGCGTCTAATATGGAACAAGCATCCTGTGATGGGTAAGGCTGTTGTAGATTTCATTGTTTTACTGGACTGCTTCAACAACTCTTATCAATTTCAGCCATAACCCAAGGCAATTTTTGACATTTCAAGAAAATGCCTTTCTCATAAGATGGTGATGAGCCAAGAAGCAAATGAGTGAACTCCTCTGTCAAATGCACTCGTGTCATTTCTGCAAATGGATGCTCAAACCATAATGTGGACCGTTGTTGCGCTGAACAGAAGCAAGTTTGTTTTCTATTTTGCCAGGATTCTTTAAGTGGTGACTTTGAAACTTAATATGATTGCAGATTCAAACTTCGTGGATCCAAGAGATTGTAGATAAACTGATTTGTCAAAGCTTGTTGAACCTTTACAAATGTAAGAACACATTGCTGTGTAGATCCAGTTCTGTCCCAGGATGAAATGCTCCATGAGTACAGTAATATAATCAATCTGCTCTGTCTTAAAATGATACTTATTTCTGCAAATGCACTTTCACCTGAGGCTTCTGCAAATACAGTTTTAGAAATACAATGATCGCTGTGTTTTCTGAATGTTTGAAAGCTGGCTCTAGGCACAAAAATAAAACAATGAATTCCGGGTGCTGGAGGTCTGAAACAAAAATAGAAATTTCTAGAGAAACTCAGCAGGTCTGGCAGTATCTGTGGAGAGAAAGCAGAGTTAACATTTTGAATCCAGTGATGACCCTTCAGAACTAGTTTGGCTTTCTCTCCACAGATGCTGCCAGACTTGCTGAGTTTTTTTCCCCAGCAGTTTCTGTTTTTGTTGGCAAGTGCTTTAATGTTTGGTCTAAGTGACCAGGGGTGTGTGGTATTAGTGTTATGCATAATAACTTACAAAAACAAGGGATGCTACTGCTTACTAACCACATAAATGAATTCAGTCAATAAAATATACTTGACCATCCTGATTTCTAAATGCCTACATTGGTTCTAGATTAGCAATGACAGATTCTGTCTTTGACTCTACGTATGGTACTATTAGCAATTGAGTCTTGTACTTTCTAACTTGGCAGTATGTCTATGAATGTGTGCTGACATTTTGCTAGAATATGAGAGCCAAACAAAAAGTAATAAAAACATAGACAAAAGTTGAACAATGCCAATAGAAAAGAGGTATCAATATTTTTTAGAATAGTGTTTTCTATCAGCAGCTTGCTTGACGAGCATTAACATTGAGACCAACCATATAGTCCAGTATTTTAATCACTAGTGCGAACTCAACAGCCCAAGGATGCAGACTTGAGTTCCAGGGATGCCTGTTCCTCAAACCTGTCAACAATATATCTTCCCGTATGTAGTGTTTGCTGATTTTGAGGAGGGGATGAAGAAACGCTGATGTTGCCTGTTATCTCCAGCTTGCTAATTATAGCAATGCAGATGGCTGCCTGCAACTGCACACACTCCTGGCTGGAGGTGGAAGTATGGTGATGGAAAGAAAAATGGGAGAAAATTCAGTGAAAATACAGATAATTTCCAAACTCTGATTTCTCTGAAAGCCTTTGTTAAGCCAGACTTCTAAACGACCCAGGTTTTAGTTTCAGAGCAATAATTAATTTGAAAACTCGTAGAAATGTAAAGCCGATTGTTTTGAAGCTTTAACATTTGTGTTTTGTAAGGTTTTATTTCTATTTCTTGTTCCCTGCACCCAATCTGGCTTTCCAATTTCTTCTTTTTTGTTTCTAAACCCCGTCTTCCCTTCACCTTCTCCCCCACCCCCAAACTCCTTCCCCATTCCACTAAACAAACTCTAATCTTTAAAGTGTTGGAGTACAAAAATGTTTTAATTCTTATTTCATATGGTAAAATACTGTGCAAAGTTTTGTGGACTGGAGGCCTGTTAAATTGATTAAATGCTGAATTTTTCAGTGTTGGAGTAGATTGCTGGCTAGTTCTTGTTCAATAATATTGTGCTGCTGCCATGATAGAAATACCAGCGTGCAACTTGAGCTGGATCATTGCTTATGCATGTTTCTGGGAATATGACTGATTGCAGTAATTGCAAGTTTTTTTTTAAACGCCTTACGGTATGAAGGTTCTTTTCATAAAACCCTCATAAACCTGAGTGCAGCCTATGTAAGCTATGAGGAGGCTTAGTGTTTAAATAGATTTTTATTTGAGACAAATTGGGTAATGGTGTTAAAACTGGCACTGGTTCACAGTCCACCTAATGCATGTTTTGAAAATCAAACTAATAATGCAATGATGGAAAGGCGACACAGGCAATATATCCTTGTAATTTGCTACAGTAGTGAACAAAACAGTCTTTCTCTAAGTTTCCATAAGGACTTAAGATAGTGAATGTTATGCTGGTCTCGTAACGAACTGCACAAATTTAGAAGTCCCTGCCTCTTAGTTGATCTCGGATGGCTGGTGGTCTGGGTTCTGGAAAAAGACTCAAAATATCTGGATTTGGGTAGTTTCTTGTTTCCTACCAATTCCCCCGTAGGGCATAGATGTTCAAACTGGACAATAAGCTGTTCTTGACAGAATATTTCTGTATTTCTGTATTTCTATATTTTACTAGCATATTAATTTTGTTGTAGATATACTATACTACCAAATAGTTTCCGAAATGATAGAATCTCCTCCTTTTGAGTAGTTAGCATTGAGTTTCACAAATTGTGCTTGTGCTTCTCTGAAAGGGTTAATATTTCTTTAGAATTATGTGAACGGTAGGCACAAAGTGACACTTGAGAACCATAGCCAGTGTGGAGTTTATATAGTACCTGTACATAGTTTGCAGCCTTCGATGTCAGCAAACTTTGCAAAAATAGAATGTTTGTGCTTTTGGTTTGTCCAATTTATAAAGCAAAGTGAAACAAAAACAGGAATTGTTGGAGAAACTCATCAGGTCTGGCAGCATTTGTAGAGAGAAAACAGAAGGTTCTGAACAGTTCTGAGGAAGGATCACTGGACTCGAAACGTTTACTTTCTCTCCACAGATGTGCCAGACCTGCTGAGGTTTTCCAGCAATTTCTGTTTTTGTTTCAGATTTCCAGCATCAATGTGTCAGTGTGCAGTAGAGGAGAGGATGGCTGAATGTACTTTGCGTTGCTTCACTGGAATAAGGACTTCTCCAGGACCTCTCTGTTCTGCAGTTTGACTTTAGGAAAGAAATTAGTTGGGCAAGACTTTTTTTAAACATATTTGTTCACTGGGATTTTGCAGTCAAAGGTAACAAGAACATTTTCAGTCAAGTGACACCTAACCAGCTCATATTCTTTTTTTGTTTCTTTTGAATTATTAGATTACAATGTTTTTATGTGAATCTTATTGCAAAATTCTTATTAGAAAATTGTCCTGTTTTTACTTGGTCTGGCAAACTCGTATCCCAGTAATACCTCCCTTGCTCAATAGAAATAAATGCTGCCCCCACCACTGAGCCCAGTTGTGGCAACAACTCCACAGGAAAAATAAACCTTCACCTCAAAGTGGCTTTTAAATTCGTGTGTCTTCACCTTGGCACATAGTCAAGGATAATGTGGAGTTTGAATTGTTCAAAATCCTGGGCTAGTGTCAATTCACTCTTTGTTGGATACTTAGGCTGTATAACTCTTTCCCCACCCCATTCCTTCCTTTTTTTTTTAAGTTGCTGCTTAAAAACCTAACTCTGTGCCTGTCCTAATATCTATTTGGCCACATGTCAAACTTTGATCGCACTACTTGGAGATGTGTGTTGCAGTGTTTCCCATAGTTAAAGGTGCTATATAAATATAAGTTAAGTCCTTAAAGCAGTACAGTTAAAATTATGACGCAAATAGTTTGGCATTTGGTGTGGTCATCTGACCATGATTTTATTCTTGCCCAGTGAATGTGCCCCTCTTTAGTAACTGGGCCCATCTGATCAAAAAATGAAAATGGAAGCAATACTCAACAGGTTCTTCTCTTCTGAACTGGAATTTTGTGATTGATAATTCATATCCTGAGATGCCAAGTGGTATCCACCATCTGCCAAAAGTCATTTGTGTGATAGAAAATCTCCATTTGGCTGGATGAATAAAGCTCCAGTGACGCTCTGGAAGCTTGAACTCTGAGCTGCCTCTCCAACAGCGTTGTGTGTTGACATATACTACATGGAGTGTAGGAGTTCAGAAAAATGGCTCATTGCCACCTCCTCTGAGGCACATAGTGTTGGGATGTAAATATTGATCGTTTTCTTGATTCCCACATCCTGAGAACAAATTAGAAGGAAAAACTGTCAGGTCTGAGTGTTATACAGTCTGACAGATTTGGTTTGCAGTACATATCTAGTCACCTCTCCTTTCTTTTGCTCATATCTGTTTCTATCAGGATTGATATTGTCTTGTAAATTAGTTACATTTTTCAGTTACTTCCTTGTTTTACTGTATTGAACAAACTTTATTCTAATGGATTCAAATTTTGAGACCTGAGCACAAAAGTGAAACTGACAGTTTAGTGCAGGACTGAGGGATTGCTCTCCGCCTGAAGGGCTGCTTTTCGAATGAGATGTTAAACCAAGAACCCACTTATCCCCTCAGGTTCATACAGAAGATCCCATGGTACTCTTTCTAGGTAGGGTCAGGAAGTTTCCTCCTTCAACCAACATCATTAAAAATAGATGATCAGGTCATTATCAGATCGCTGTCTGTGGGGGCAAATGGTTGCTGTGTTTCCTTCAGTATAGCAGTGATCACAGGATGCTTTGAAATTGTGAGATGCAAATCTATTTATTTGGCAATGGAGATTTGATTGATTGATTGTTGTCACGCACTGAGATACAGTGAAAAGTATTGTTTTGCACGCTGTACAGGCTGATCGAACCATACAATGTGCAAAGTACAAAGAGAAGACCTGTACGTATAATTTCTGCTAGAACAAAATTTCTGAAAATATGATGATTTCCAACACTTGACACTGAATATGCCAAGCTCTCTCTCAAAGACAATACACCCTTTATCCTGAGAGGAAACTGTATACAGGACGTGGCTGTCTTGATTTAACTGAAGAGGATGTGTTTTCAAAGTATTATAGCTATTTCTGCTTTTGGAGCTGAGGACTTGGAACCTTACTGTTTTGTTATTGAAACCAGCCCATTAGAGTTGTCATTTCATCAGTGAAGAATGCAATGTAGCGGTTGGAAGTAAAATATAGTCATAATTGGAATCTGTGTTTCTAACTGTTCACATTGTCCAATGGGCCACACCTCTTGCATTGTTTCCCATGGAGTTGAATAAAGACAAGGGAGAGGAGGCAAGATTGTAGGGAGAGAGAGGAGAGCAGGCTGCATTTTTGTAATCAGTACCTGTAGGTTCACCCAGAGAGCACTAGCCCCCAGCACACCCTTGTTTAAGACAAGACTAGGAGTTGTATTAATTGCTGACCTTGCCTTTATTAAATGGACATGCAGTTTTCTGGAGCTTGTTTATGGTGTACACTTGGGGATTGGGGAGTCCGCTGTTAGCTGTGAGCCTTGCCAATTCAGCAGGCAGAAAGTCTCCAATTACATGGAATGGAAAATGTTTGCACTTGGAAAATTCATTCCATCCACAGTCAAGGCAAAGGTCACTCCTTCACTGCGTAGAGCCACCACTTGGCACAAAGGGGGAAGATTGAAAGTGTCAAGCAAACCTGTTTATTTTTTAAAAAGCAAAATAAAATCTAATGTTGCATTAGAGCTCCCATGACGCAGAAAGTAGTCTCCACAACCTGAATGTTCTGGCTGAATTTGTTCCCTTCTGGCAAGTACATAGCACAGAAATCGATCACAGTTTGGTAACCACGTGGCAATGGTGACTGAAGGAACTGACACATAAGTGAAGCTCGGGGTAACAAATTGATTTTGCAGTTTTTTTGAAAAAATGAGATTTTACAGTGATCTCAAGCTGAGCTGTGATGTGAACCTCTGATCTGTTGCTCAAGTCTCTGAGCAATGTACCTCCTCTTCCCTCAAAATACATCCTGAGGTCATTTACTCCTGTCTACATGAAGTTGTTGGGATCTTTTCAGCGTTCTCCCTGGCGGCCTCGTTAAAATGGAAACTTAGAGCCCACCGTTCAAAGTGCAACTAGCAGGACCTGCAGTGTATAATCCCGTCGACTCATCGTGTGATCTCTTTAAAATAGCTTGTTCCCTAACTATAAAAGGAATGTCAACTGGTTGACTTAACATTAATGGAAGCAGAAAACTGGCATGGTTTTGCACTCCATATCGAGCACCTGAAGGCAATGATTATTTCACCAAAACTCGGCATCATTTCCAGGTTTGAAAACCATGTTTCGAAAGCCATTTACTGGCCTTAATTTACTGTTTTCTAAACAAAACATAGAACCTGTATTGTATGTGACACATGATCCTCACCCCATCTTGCATCTTCCCTTCCCAAACGAGTGTGCACTATTGCTGGATAACATCAGAATGTTTCAAAGTGATGTTTGGGTGATTTTTGATGCAATGGATGGTGCTTTCTCACAGCTCAGTGTGAAGACAGGAAATTCGGTGAGCAAAGGCTACTAAGCGTAGACCCAAAAATTTTCTTTTATCCTTTCACAAATTGTGGGCATCGCTGTCACAGTCAGCATTTTGTTGCACTTGAACTGAATGGCTTGCTCAACCAAGTCAGACGACAGTTGGCAGTCAATCAGTTTGCTGTGTGTCTGGAGTCACATGTAGGCTAGACCCAGGAAGGATGATAAATTTCTTTCCCTAAAAGATATTAAGTGAACCTGATGGTTGGAGGGAAAACAATGGTAATTTCTTCAAAAATTGAACTTCTTGTGTGCTGCTGTTTTAGTATTTCCCTCTTTGATTCAACTAACAGAAGACTATGTTTGGACACACTCATTGCATTGTACTCTCATTTAAACATGTTGAATTTGTTTTTCTGAAATGTGAAATGCTAAATAGTGATGTTGTAATCCAGTGTGGAATAAAGGTTGAGACAAAAATAGAAATTGCTAGAAAAGCTCAGCAGGCCTGGCAGCTACTGTGAAGAGAATCAGAGTTAATGTTTTGGGTTGTGTGGCCCTTCCTCAGAACTGATGGTAGCTAGGAAAGTGTTGGTTTATTGCAGAAGGTAGGGGGGTATGGAGTAAATAATAGGAGGGGATAGAGCCCGAAGAGAGAGAAGAGCAGTTGGACAAATGAGTGACAAATGGGTGGAAAATGAGGTGCCCAGATTGTTAACCACTATTGTCTGTCCAACTGTTGTTTTCTCCCTTTGAGCTGTATCCTCACCAATCGCTTACAGCACCTCATTTTCCACCTGGGAATCCTGCAGCCTTCCAGACTCAATATCGAGTTCAATAACTTTAGAGTCTGAGCTCTCCCATGTCCTTATCTCTAATTCTACAACCAGGCCCTGTCATCTCACAGTCTGCTGTTACCCACCACCCATGGCTTGCCACTAACAGTTCCCATTAAAAGCTATTCACCCTCCTAGCCATTCCTTTGTCTGTCCAACTGTTCTTCTCTCTCTTTGGGCTCTATCCCCACCTATCGTTTACTCCTTACCCCCTCCCCTCACCCTAGCTTCTGCATATAAACTGACATTTTCCTAGCTACCATCAGTTCTGAGGAAGGGTCACTTGATCCGAAACGATAACTCTGATTCCCTCCACAGATGCTTCCAGACCTGCTGAGCTTTTCCAGCAATGTCTAATTTTGTCTCTGATTGATCTTACAGCATCCGCAGTTCTTTAGATTTTTACTTGGAATAAAGATAGCTCATTTCTGTCATTTTGAAACAATGGGGACGCTCATATTTCGTCAGTGCTTTTCAGTGTTGTATTTTTTTGTTGACTTTTGTCAGCTTTTTGGAGGCTCAGCTCACTCTCCTGAATTTGTCAGCTCTGGAGATTGGCAGGTGTATGGTCGGATACAAAGAGGTTCTGTTGAAACTGGGCCGTAAGTATGGGATAGTGGCCATGTTAATTCAACACTGCAAGTTTACGTAGGGTGTGTGCCAGGCTTGATATTGGTGGGAACTCTACACAGAATTTGGAACAAATGAAATCTAACAAGACAGGTCCATGTTGTTCTGCTAAGTATAAGATGCTTAAAATGGCAAACCGGAGCCAAATTGTTTGCTTATTTTTAGGAGACTTGGCTTCCATAAACCTTTGTTGCATCGTGCCAGGATTTTAATAACGTGTAAGAAGTTGTTGCGTGTGAATGCTGTACTACTTGTTTTTATTTAAGCCTGATGCCTCAGTGTGCCATTCACAAACAATTTCTGACATGGTATTAAAATCATGGCATGACCCAGTGCTTGTTGAAGGTGATTTCCCTACAGATTAAAAGTATTATTTTGTATTCAGAGTGCACGTTTCTACTTTGAAGTATCTCAACATTGGCTAGTCTGTTGTCGATTTACTTTGAAAAACATTGGAGTGTACAAATATGGGATACGACGTGCGTTTTCAGTTGGAAAGTCCTAGTTCATTCTTTTCTATGCATTAATAACCAGAGTAATCTGACATTAGACTTCCGGCCTACTTCCACACCATTATCTGTGGTGTTCCTATGGGATCTATTCCTGCCCTACCTCTTCCTGGTTCTCATCTACATACAGCCCCTGGGACATCATCGAAAGCCCAACTTCAGTTTCCGTTATGTACTCTGGCACTCAACTCAACCTCATGATCACTCCTCTTAACCCTGCCACTGTATCCAAATTGTTAGGTTGTTTATCTGACTCAATAAGCAGAAATTTTCTCCAAAGAAGTATTGGGAAGATAGAAGCCGCAGTCTTCGATTGCAAACCACTGACCTCATCCTTCTCCCTGACAATGTCTGAGGCTGAACCTCAGTGTCATACATAATCACAGGATGACCTTCTGACCATATCATCATTAATATCTCCCATTTCTAACTAGATAATTTTCCTTATTCTGCTCTGTCATTTCATTTGCTACCAGAACCCTCATCCATGTCGCCACAATGCCATTGCCAAAAACTAGTTGCATATCTGCATGGATGATGAGAGACTATAGTTCGATCTCAATCCAACCACTGAGGTGTGATTTTTAGATTGGGTTTCCTCCTCTCGTTAGTGCTTCAATCAAAAAGCAGCAAAAGGCAAAACAAGAAATAATGCATTAACCAAACTATGTGAGGTGCTGCTGCTTTATTTTTTGTCTTTTTTTGAGCAGGAGTAGGCCGTCCGGCCCTTCGAGCCTGCTCCGCCATTCGATAAGATCACGGCTGATCTTTTCGTGTACTCCGATCCACTTACCCACGCTCTCACCGTATCCCTTAATTCCTTTATTGTTCAAAAAAAATCTACCTTAACCTTAACACTGGACCTCAACACTTGGCCCATCATACTCAATGGCAGAGTACTGTGAACCTATCTGACATTGATCATCTCTCTCACCTGTCTTGTTGACACTGAATGAAATGGCAAAATGTGTATCATATCTGAAACCCTCTGCATGATGCCTTCTCCATAGCTTATTGCCCTTGCAAACATCCAGTTTCACACACATCTGCTGACTGGCAGAAACCCCACAAGATGCATCTCTATTGCTCCATGATGTTCAGTTCACCTACTTTACCAACCCCCTGTCCATCTCGGTGGGGGGGAGGGGGGGAGCGACTAGGAGGCAAAGGCGAATGCAACAGGCTTCCTGAACATGATCTGCCAGTCGATGTCCTTTGGTGAAAGGAGTGGAAAACCCAGCAAATCTCCAACTTGTTATGGACTTCATCTGTTGAATGCCAGGATGTGACCTGCCAATATGAGATGCAGGAGGCAAAGTTTTGCACAACCTCTTGTCTATTAGGGCACAGGGTATTGGGGGCAAAGTACTGACTTGGATTGAAAATTGGCTGGCTGACAGGAAGCAAAGAATAGTGATAAATGGGTCCCTTTCGGAATGGCAGGCAGTGACCAGTGGGGTACCACAAGGTTCACTGCTGGGACTGCAGCTGTTTACAATATACATTAATGATATAGATGAAGGCATTAAAAGTAATATTAACAAATTTGCTGATGACACAAAGCTGGGTGGCAGTGTGAAATGTGAGGAGGATGTTATGAGAATACAGGGTGACTTGGACAGGCTAGGTGAGTGGCCGGATGCATGGCAGATGCAGTTTAATGTGGACAAATGTGAGGTTATCCACTTTGGTGGCAAGAACAGGAAGGCAGATTACTACCTAAATGGAGTCAAGTTAGGTAAAGGGGAAGTACAACAAGATCTAGGTGTTCTTGTACAATGAAAGCAATCATGCAGGTACAGCAGGCAGTGAAGAAAGCTAATGGCATGCTGGCCTTCATAACAAGAGGAATTGAGTATAGGAGCAAAGAGGTCCTTCTGCAGCTGTACAGGGCCCTGGTGAGACCGCACCTGGAGTATTGTGTGCAGTTTTGGTCTCCAAATTTGAGGAAGGACATTCTTACTATTGAGGGAGTGCAGCGTAGGTTCTCGAGGTTAATTCCCAGAATGGCGGGACTATCATATGTTGAAAGATTGGAGCGACTGGGCTTGTATACACTTAAGTTTAGAAGGATGAGAGGGGATCTGATTGAGACATATAAGATTATTAAGGGATTGGACACTCTGGAGGCAGGGAGCATGTTTCTGCTGATGGGTGAGTCCAGAACCAGAGGACACAGTTTAAAAATAAGGGGAAGGCCATTTAGAACAGAGTTGAGGAAAAACTTCTTCACCCAGAGTGTGGTGGATATATGGAATGCTCTGCTCCAGAAGGCAGTGGAGGCCAAGTCTCTGGATACTTTCAAGAAAGAGATGGATAGAGGTCTTATAGATAATGGAATCAAGGGTTATGGGGATAAGGCAGGAACAGGATACTGATTGTGGATGATCAGCCATGATCATATTGAATGGTGGTGCTGGCTCAAAGGGCCAAATGGCCTACTCCTGTATCTATTGTCTATTGTCTGTTGTCTATCATCTATCATCTATCATCTATTGTCTATCTATTGTTTATGTATTATAGCTGCATTTGAACAGTCAATTCTAGGGGTAACAGAGATGGTAAACAGGTTCAGGACAAAACAGGGCCCATGTGCCATTAGTCTGCAGCACTGGAGCCTCAGCAGAAATCCCTCATGCACTTCTGGAGAGGTACAAATGACACTGTCCCCTCTAAAGACTAAGTGACAAACTAATCACTTTAAACTCGGCAAATGAGGAGGTGAGCACTTGGCTCTGCAAACTTGCATTCACTAAATAGGTAAGTGTCTCTGTCTCTATTACCTCTAGAATTGACTGTTCAAATGCATCTATACTGCATAAACAGGAGGTTTTGCAAAACTTTGCCTCCTGCGTCTTAACTCATTCAATGTCCTGTTCATCCATCACTGCTGTGGTTACTGACCTATATTTACGTCTGGTTAAGTTGTGACTCAGTTTTAAAATTCTCATCTTTGTTTTCATTTCCTTTCGTGGCATTGCTCCTCTGCATTCCTGTAATCTTGCCCAGATCCACAGCCCATCCCTGTATTTCTGTAGCCCTGACCTCTTGGGTGTCATGAGTTTAGTCACTCCGCCCTTGGTGGCTGTACTTTCAGCTGCTCAAACCCTGAGCTTTGGAATCCCCTCCTGAAACAAAAGCCTCATTCTTTCTAACTTTTTTTTCATCCTTTTTAAGATGTGCAAAACCTGCCTCTTTGACCAAATGTTCGGTCATTGTACTAATTGCAACACTCCTACATGTGACTTTAGAGTCAGACTTTGTTTTGTAATTCTCCTGTAGAAATGTCTTGGGACATTTTACTATGTTCAATGTGCTACATAAATGCAAGTTGTTATTAGAATGGATTAAAGCTGTTTTCTAAGTATTAGTCCAACATAACTAAATCAAAGCTTAGCATCTCAGAATTCAGGGTCTCTACCTTTTTGCACAAGTACCATCTGCGCAAGCTAGAAGCTTTTGCACTGTTAAATTGGATCAATAATTTACTACAAAGTTATTTAGCCAAAATTTGGATATACGCAGTAGTAGTTTTGTTTTTGTGCAGTTTCTTGCCAATGGGTGCTGCTGTTATGGTTTAATGTACACAAAGTGCACTGGCATCCTCTGTTGGTGAGAAAAGTTAGTGACCAGATCCATGTATGTGCTTTAAGTTCAGCATTGTCATGTGTAAACATCTCTAAGCTATTGAAACTGGGAGCACAGTTTTCATCCCCATCATCCGAGTGGCTCGATGTCAGAATAACTTGTAATGTGTTGACAATGTGAAGAAATGAAGCTTGAGTGGAGCCGCAAGTTCAGAGTCTGGAGTAATAGGTAGGAGAGGAACACAGGAACAATTCAAACTGCAGACAGGCAACAGGCATTTATTGTGCACCTAGCAAGGGGAAGGAGAGCACAACAACTTGTAGCTGGCGCGTATTTTATCCAAGCCAGCAAATCCTTGTTCCTTTGTTGTTCTCAATTCAGTTGGATATTAATGTGATCTGTGGTGGAATAATTGAGAGTTCCCTGAAAGACACTCTGGTTATTGTTGCCAGTGCAAATGAATACACTTCGGTTCCGGAGGCTGCTGCTCCTGCAACAGGAAAGCATAACCTTACAGGCAAATACTTTTCTGTTCTTCATTTGTCTTTTTTTTTAAACGAAGTGCATGCCCTTCAGTAATGGTTATCTGGTAGCAATGGACCGAATGATCTGATTTCTATTGCTATGTGCCAACTGCAATGTTCTGCTCTTCCAGTAATTCACTGTCTCCTGCACATGGTGCCATCTTGTGGTGCGATGCTGCAATAGTCAATCTGTCTTGATTGAAGCTGTTTAACTTGCATCACGATGTCATCACTTTGCCAGCTTTGCTCAATTTCTGGTTCTTTGTGCACAACAGGAAGCAGTATTTCTTTCCACTGAATAATTTGGTAACATTTGCTATAAACTGATCTCCTGTGCACTAACTTAATTCTCTGACTGTGAAACATCATGGTGATTCAGTTACGTGGACTGTTCTTTGCATTAATTCCTGATTATGTAGGCAACCTCATGGACTGACTACCAACTGGAGGTCATATTCAGGCAGTTTTGTACGCAGGCTTTGCAATTTTATTTCCTATTGAACTTAACGAAATGGGTCAACTGTGTGCAGTATTACAAACACATCCTGTGGGCTAAAGGCAGAGGTTAGTGTGGTTTATTATTGTTTTATTGTAATATTAACCAGACATTAAAGGCAGGATCATTTTGTTAAACTTTCAGTGATTCACATTAAAAGGTAATCAATTTCTTTTTATGGTGATTTTAAAATTACCAATTTCAAAATGTCAAGCCTGCAAGATATCTCCACCGTGACTTTTGTCTCGTGATGCTATTGCGTTAGTTTGATTCTAATTTTAAGGTTGCCACTTGTTTTGCAGCAAATGCTGTCACTTGATGAACACTGTCAATTTTATAATGGCCTCTTGCTACATTCCTAACCAAAGGGTCAAGGCTGCTGTCAATTTTCTTCTGATATTTGAATGAGTGAGCAAATGTTAATGCGTTGGAATATGTTTTCTGATTAACTGACTCTGATTGATATTACTTCATATATGAATAAAAGAATATATGTGTTTTTATGGAACTAGGGACAGTTTTCAGTTGAAATTCTTATCAGTGTTAGATAATCGCATTTGTTCTGCTGAAGGCTATTAAATGGGATTGTTCATGTGCACATCCAAAGGAGAAAAGGCAGATCTAGTATTCCTCAAATTCACTTTCCTGTTCTTTCCTTGTAACCTTTGATTCCATTGCTGTTTAAAAACCTATCTCAGCCTCAAATATCCAGTCACCACAGGACTGCTCTCTTGTTAGAGAGGACTGGTGATGATTTAACCTGAGGGCCACCATGCCTCAGGCAAGGGGAGAGGTTAAGAATGGGAGTCCTTCAGAGTAACCTCAGCCAGTGCTGGGATTGAGCCCACACTGTTGGTATCACACTGCTTAGCAAACCAACCATCCAGCCAACTGACCTAACTGACCCCCATCACCTCTCGTATACTTAATGACACAGCCTCAGTAGCACTCTGTGGTTAGGAATTCCACAAAATCACTATCTTCTGGGGGAAAGAAACTCCTCCTTTTCTCTGTCTTTAAAAGGGAAATGCCTTATTCTGAGGTTATGCCCTCTGATGTAAGATTGGTATTCCACCTGATCCTGGGGTATCTTGCCCGAGAAGTTCAGGTTCCCGAATGAGGTGATGATTTTGTTTCAGTGTTAAGAGACTTTCTGATAAAACTCAACGAGTTCAGCATCTTGGATGGAGTAATGCTGCAGTTATGTAATTCTGAATCTGTAAGAACTTCTTGCCATAAGATGTTTACCACACTCAAAGTTCGCTTCCAAGTATATTGCAAAGTGTTCACAGTTTTTGAGTTTCCTGGGATCAATGTTTGTAACATACATGTAGAAAGTGACAGTCATTTTCCTAATTTAAAACAGACAATTAATTTATCTTATCTTTTTTTTCCTTTTCTTTTGATATTGTTTCCATAGACCAGAGATGATTTTCTGGGGTTGGTGGATATTCCCCTTCAACATATCCCGGTAAGTTTTAATTCTGGCAGAGAGATGTGTTGAAATATTCTGATTTGAGAATATTTTTGTGTCCAAAGATCCTGTATTCATTTGAAAATAAGATGTGAATCTATAAATATACAGATTTTAGTCATTGAATCTCATTGATACATTTACATTTTTGAAAGCATGCAGAGTTTTTCATATTTTGTTCTTGCAATGCCCTTTATTTCCCTTCTTTCCTCTTGCCCTCCTATTGCTCCTGTTTTACACCCACCATTTCTCTTGTGCTTTCTCCTTTCCCAAACTTTTCTGGATACTGCCCAGTCTTTAATCTCCTGGATCCCAGCAGAGGGATGGGAGGCATCTCAAGTAAATGTGGGTTTTTCATTTGCAACTCAAGTTTAACTATAAATACTTGATACAGGATGTAGTGATTGTAATGTGGTCAGCCAGGTGGACATCATAGAAGATGAGTTCCCTGATTGTGGCTGTTAATCTGGTCCAATAGGGAGCCCTGGCTGACAGATATAAACAGGATTGTCAGAGGTTCTGTTCACTGAGAGCTGGCTCTAAGGAAGCTGGGCACTTGTAGATAAAGGGTGACTTGGTGAGGGGACACTGGCCCCTGTGGAGTTATTTCACAGGGTAAGTGATGTGTGTACTTTGAAGTCTTGGAATATAATATGGATTATAATCAACAGTGGTTTCTTTTTTATAGATCAGGCACGGTGGCTCAGTGGTTAGCACTGCTGCCTCGCAGCGCCAGGGACCCGGGTTCGATTCCAGCCTCAGGCGTCTGTCTGTGTGGAGTTTGCACATTCTCCCTGTGTCTGTGTGGGTTTCCTCTGGGTGCTCTGGTTTCTTCCCACAGTCCAAAGATGTGCAGGTTAGGTGGATTGGCCATGCTAAATTGCCTGTAGTGTTCAGGGAGGTGTAGGTTAGGTGTGTTGTTGGGGGGTGGGTCTGGGTGGGATTCTCTGAGGTTCGGTGTGGACTTGTTGGGCTGAAGGGCCTGTTTCCACACTGTAGGGATTCTAGGATTCTATTCTATTCTGTAACTAAGGATTGTACCTAGATACACTAAGGTGACGCTGTGTGTTGATTACACTGTAACTAATCTTGTAACTGAAGAAGCTGTACCTAGGTACCTTTGTACCTAAGATGGCACTGTAAGAGGTGACTTATAATCTTTTCACTGTAGTCATTTTGAGTACATGTGACAATAGAGCTAATTCTAAATTTTAATATTCCTTGGTCCAAGGTGATCACAGCCTTTTCTAACCTCGATTCCACCTCCTCCAGCTGAAAAGTTCCAGCTATAGTTTATTGCCATGTTCACAAGTTTTCTTAACTGATGGGTTAGTGTGGGAAGTGGAACCAATGTATTTTCCAGTGCACTTGCTCTTCATCTTTGGAAAATTGTTGGGAAGTATTGGAATGCCATCATGAAACCTGCTCCTTCCATGGTTAATCAATCCTGGAGTTGAACCGGGGTCTTCTGTCTCAGAGGCAGGGGCCCTGTCTCCTGAACCACAAGACCCCCAGTGAAATAACAGGTGGCATTGTGATAATGTCACTAGAGTCATAATCCAGGGTAAAGTTCTGAGACATGGATTCTGATCCCATCGTGGCAGGTGTTGAAATTTGAATTTAAAAAAATAAAAAAAAACTGGAATTAAAAGCAAGCGAAAAGGTGACCACATAACCACTGCTGATTAGTGAACCAGATGGGGACAAAGTCCTTTACAGAAGGAAATCTGGCATCCTTCCTGATCTGTGACTCACAGTAATGTGGTTTACTCTTCTCTCGCTCTGGGCGATTGGGAATGGGAAATAAATGCTAGTGCAGCCGGTGACACCCACACCCAATAAGTAAATGCATTTTAACAAATAACAAAAAGATCATTGTTGTCATTTGTAGAAAAACAGCGTTTCTTACCACCTTTACCATTTCCCCCTTACACAAAGTTGTCCTAAAACCTGCTACCCCTCTCAGTTGCTTAAGATATTGCTGTTGGTTTTCTGCTGAATGGGGAGAAGAACTTCCTGCTTTGACTGCGATCAGCAGCCCAGAACTGCACCTCGTCCAAAGATTCGGGTGAAAACGCTGACTGCTGTAACATCTCCTTCAGTGTATCTAGCTAATCATTTGCTTAACTCCTTCGTTCATGTGTGTCGCAAAGGGAATGATCTGAGAAGGAAGTAACTAACCAGACAAGTAAAATAAGCTTGAATTCAGACTTGTTCTGTTCAAATTGTGAAAGATTGTAACATTTGTAACTCAGCTGGAAGCTGTAAATAATAGCAAACGTTGATTCGATTTTTGATTCGATTTTGATTAATCGCTGTCATGTACCAAGATGCAGGAAAAGTATTGTTCTGCGTGTTATCCAGACAAACCACACCTTGTATAAGTATATCAGGGTGATAAAACAGAATGTAGGATATAGTGTTAGAACCACAGAGAAGGTGCAGAGAAATATCAGTTTTAATGCACGAGAGGTCCATTCGAAAGTCTGATAACAATAGATAAGAAGTTATTCTTAAACCTGAATAGGCTGGGAATTTTTTCATTGGAACACAGGAGGTTGAGAAGTGACCTTTATAGGGATTTATAAAATCATGAGGGGTATAGATAAGGTGAATGGCAGCTGGGGGATTTCAAGACAAGGGGGCATTTTTTGGGGTGAAAGGAGAAAGATTTTAAAAAGTCATGAGAGGCAATTTTTTTTTTAGTGGTTTGTGTGTGGAATGAACTTTCAGAGGAAGTGGTGGATACGGATACATGTTTAAAAGACATTTGGATAAGTAGATGAATAAGAAATGTTTAGAGGGATATGGATCAAGCTCAGAGAGGTGGGACTAGTTTTAGTTTGGGATTATGGTCAGCATAGACTAGTTGGACCAAAAGGTCTGTTTCCATGTTTTATGACTCAATGACTTTATGATATGTGTTTTAAAACTCTTTTTGCATCTTCTGCCCATCGGAAGTGGGTGGAGGAGAGTATAACTGGGTGGGAGGGGTCTTTGATTATGTTGGCTGCTTTCCAGAGACAGCTGGAATTATAGACCTTGCAGGTTCTTAGGGATTCCCATATGGTTAGTGTGCCTTGCCCTGTTAGCCTTCACTAACTCTGTGTTACTGCACCTTTGTGATCAGGCACAGCCCATTGGCCGCTTCATCTCATGGTTTAATTACATTCAGTTGGTCTGTTGCAGAGCACTTTTGGCAGATTTTGTACAGACGGAAGTTGTGTGTATGGTTGAAACAAATTAGTGGATCAAAAGAAGGTAAAAGAACTGGAGTAAAAACATGTAAATGAAATATAAGCAAGTATATCAGAATTTACATGTATCCTTTTAATTGCAGACTGAAAATCCGAACCAGGAGAGACCATATACATTCAAGGATTTTCTTCTTCACCCTAGAAGGTAACTGAAAGAATCAGCTTAACTTTAATATACAGTGGACCACAGCCCAACTTCTCTCTAGGAAATACTTTGATTATTGCATGAATACAGATTGACCTTCGATACCGTAATTTGGATTTGTTCAAATTGCTGGAGAAAATAGCAACTCACACTAGTATTGTACCTGATGATACTGCTGTCCTAATATTTAGTTCTCACATTTCAAGCTGTCATACAGAATTAGCAATCCTGCAGTAAGGTTAATAAAGACATTGAAAAGTTGCTGTTGCTGTCGGTGCTGGTATATTTTTCAATGTAGTTGTATTTCAGGTGTATTGCTGAAAGTGTGATCAAATAATCTGAAGGCTGAACTAAAGAAATGTAAGTTATTGGAAACAATGGGTGACCTGAGATTAACCCTAAATAAAACACATTCAGTGGCACAAACTCACTCACTCTCACTGTTGCAGATGCAATAGAACAGGCCCATAGGTGGAGATAGTAGAAACTGCAGATGCTGGAGAATCTGAGATAACCAGGTGTAGAGCTGGATGAACACAGCAGACCAAGCAACATCAGAGGAGCAGGAAAGCTGATGTTTCAGGCCTAGACCCTTCTAGGCTCGAAACATCAGCCTTCCTGCTCCTCTGATGCTGCTTGGCCTGCTGTGTTCATCCAGCTCTACACCTTGTGTTCTCAGGTCCATAGGTAGACTTGATGCTTAACCAACAAATAACTCCCCAACAGTACAAAGGAAAAAACGACCTTTATCCACAGTTTACTGGAAGAATACATTGCAACATATCTGAGGTGCAGACAGGATTTAATCCTGATCTTACCTCCAAGCCCTTTTGTTGCATTAAAAAAAAGTGTGAATTATTTAATTAATTAAAATCAGGAATTGTGATAAAGAAGCAAATGGAGTTTAGTGCTTGAAATATTGAATTGGCAGCTAACTTGAATTAAACGACTTGGAATGAGAAACTTGAGATTTGACATTTACCACATTTATTTTCTTCAGTTTGCTTCCCACCAGAAGGGTTTGCTTCTCGTTGAGTTCTGGTCCCTTAGGTGTCAGGAAGCCTCCAGTACTTTCCTCAACCGGCTATTTTTCATGAGTGAATTACTATAGTGACTGTATGGTGGTAGCAATAATCTTATAGAAACTTTTTTTTTGGGAAACAAACACAATAATGAAAGATAGGATTTATTGTATTCTTCCTATTTAAATATTGTCTGTATTTGGACCAAAGTTGCCTGATTATTATCAATTTCTGCTTTTTCTATAATTCCTACAGTCATAAGTCCAGGGTTAAAGGGCACCTTCGATTAAAGATGACCTATTTGCCTAAAAGTAATGCTTCTGAAGAAGATAGCACGGAGCAGGCTGATGAATTGGAGGTAAATGTAACAAACTCAATTTTTCTGATCATTGTGATCATTTCAATGACCAATTTTGATGGAATTGTGAAAAAATAATTGCCTAGCAATTTAAATTTCAAACCTACTCAAAAACTTTAATTTAAGTTTCAGTCAGTGTTTTAAAACTGTTGTTTTAAATTTCTACTTTGTGTCTTCAACACACACGCACACACAAACATCTGCAAGGACTGCCAGGGTGGGGGAGTCAACAAGTTGGAGATAGCAAGAACTGCAGATGCTGGAGTCAGACTCAACACAGTGTGGAGCTGGAGGAACATAGCAGGTGGGGCAGCATCAAGGAGCAAGGGAGTCGACATTTTGGGTTGGGACCCTTCTTCAGTCACCAATTTGTTTTGTTGAATGCTGCAGTTTCATTTGTTATGCTTATGCACCACTGTGCAAACCATCTGTCTCTAATAAATGTAATTTCCCTCACGCTCTGTGCACTGATGGCCCAAGTGCAAACCACTAGAGTTCTTATCAGGCTTTATCAGTAAAAGCATTGCTCTTTCTGTGTGTAAATGAAGTTTTACAGTAAAACTCTCACACGTACGTTTCTAATTGCAAGTTCTCTTTTGTTTCTCTTCTCCCCCATTCCCTGTCACCCATTCATTTTAAATTTTCTATCTTGATTTCTTTCTAAAGACAAGGTAAAATTTTTTAGTTCAGCCAACAGGCGTATCATGTATTTGCAAGCTTGGTATCGCTTCAAGGAAAATATACAGAAACAAACCGGAGTGACACATGCTGTTTTAGATTCTCTTGAGATGTTTGGTTCTGACTGTGCAATATGACTCTACACCCTTGCTGTGCAGAGAACCTCATTTTACTAGCCTTCCACTGAGCATTAAATGGTCACAAAAATCACTAATTTTCAAAAAATGGAGATTGTATTTGAAGGAATAGACTAAATGTACTTTGATCTTAAGGGAACAAATTAAATGAAACTTGAAAGCCTGTTATTTCAAAGTTCAGTTTTTTGGATTATAATCAACAATGGTTTTTTTTTATAGATCAGGCACGGTGGCTCAGTGGTTATCACTGCTGCCTCACAGCACCAGGAACAAGGGTTCGATTCCACCCTTGGGTGACTGTGTGGAGTTTGCATGTTCTCCCCATGTCTGTATGGTTTTCCTCCGAATGCTATGGTTTCCTCCGGTAGTCCAAAAGATGTGTAGGTTAGGTGGATTAGCCAGGGGTAGGATAGGGGGTACGTATGGCTGCGATGCTCATGGGAGGCTTGGTGTGGACTTGATGAGCCAAAGGGCCTGCTCCCTACACTGTAGGGATTCTATGATCATGTTAACAAATATCTTTTACATCTTTTAAACTGTACATATGACAAGTAGATCCTAAATATCTCAGAACATATAATAATTTAAATTTGTACTCTGAATAAAAAAATTACAACTTTGTTTTTAAAGAAGTTGGTAATATCACAATAGGCCTCATTTTCCATGCCTGAATTTATTTTTTCTACAGCCTGGCTGGGAACTTCTGGACCAACAAAGTGTAACTGTCCATAGCCAACCCCCCCCTGCACTACCTGTTGGATGGGAGGAGAAGCAGGATAATCTGGGAAGAACTTACTTTGTCAACCATGAAACCAGAACAACACAGTGGATTCGACCAAGTTCTCAGTAAGTCTATAGGATTTCTCTGTGTTTATGAAGGAGGGTGCCCTGAGAAAATGTCGTCATAGTCCCAGAGGACTATGGGGCTGCTCTCTCATTAGAGAGAGACGTCTGGTGGTGGTTTAACCTGAGGGTGACCATGCCTTCGGGGAGGGTAGGGATTGAGTTCTTCATGGTAACCTCAGACCTTCAAGGTGCTCTGATAGTGGTAGAATAAAGGAACAAATCTCACTGCAGTCTGAAAAGTAATTCTGCTTTACAGCCCTTCAACATTGCACTGTCTTTACTTGCAGGAAGTTAACAGTTTCTAAAAATAGCTGCTGGATTGGCCTCTATGGTGTAGAACTGAACAAGTACAGTGAGACAACTGCCCTCTATATTGTACTATCAGGGAAATTGGGTCAGCTTACAGATGATTAAAAGGATGTTACTTGGAAAAGGTAACATTTGTTTTCTGCTGACCTTGAAATCTAAAGTGCAAAATGTATTCATTGTTTAATGCTAATAGCATCCAAGAATTCATTGTAAACTTCTCCTTCAGACTCCCACTCATGACCCAGCTTTACAAACCAAGTGGAAATGAGAAGAAAAACTAGTGAAAGTTTGCATTGCTGTGAATGAGCTATTTTTAGAATGTGTGCCAGAGGGAAGATACTGATTTAGTGAAGCCACATTCATAAGAGGGAGAATCTCCCTTGGTGCATGAATTAGCTTGGTGATTCATTTAAATTTATTTATTTATACTCAGCACGAACAAAATGGCATCTTTCATGATGGAACAGGCTATTGATTAGCATAAGCAAAGGTGGTCAGTTGGCTACTTTAAAATATCGGTGGCTGAGTTGTCAAGTCTTTTAAAATTATTTGAGCTGTCTTTTCCTATTCTGTTACTCAGTGGAAATTTTTTTTTAGATTGGGCAGACTATAGTAAATATGAGATTTTGGGGTTGAGATGAGCTAGATTTCATTCGTTATACGAACGATCGGGGGTCTCGTGTTGCTATTACGTTATAATGCTTTGATAGTGCTAGCAGTGCCTAATGAGCAATACTCACTTCGTTGATTACTGCCCTGACATCATGTGTTGTCAGATTCTCCAAAAGCATTCTTTGCCAGGTTGACCTCGTGGCTGGCCTCAGTAAACACAGCTATTTGCTGCTATTAGCAAGATGTCAGTTACCTGGCAAGCAAACAGCAATATAAAGGCAGCTGAATTGCCAACACTGTCCGTTGAAGGGAGGACTTAGCAATATACTTTTTATCTATTTTACTGTGACCCTTTACAACTGATAGACTGACACCTTTCAGGCTCTGTTGAATCTCTTTCTGATGATTCAAGAAACTCTAGAGAATCACTTCTGATCGAAAGGTCACATTTTTGATTTTGTTTGCGGTGATTAAACTCCAAATCTGTGAAAGATTTGCCAGTCAAAGTGATAGATGTGTCCTTGCAATACTTGTAGGAGAAATACAACCATAATGTTCAGAGAGTTATCTCTAATTTCCCTATAGGGACACGGCATCAGACATAAATCGTTGTCGAAATAACATCCAGCTGGAAGCACAACGTGTATATAGCACACGGAGACAGATATCAGAAGAAATCGAAACTTCTGAAAACAACAGAGATTCCCCAGATGTGAGTTTCAATGCTTTTCACTTCAAAGAAAATCTGCAGATGAGCAGTGGGTCTAAAAGTGAACTGAAATTAATAATTAGTGACATTTTGAAAAAAAATGCATATCTTGAAATAAAACCTTTGCTTTTAGCAGAGCTGGGAAATTATAACTGATGATGAAACTGTGTTCAGTAACTGCAACCCTCAGTCACCCCCACCTCCCCACACACCTACGGGACAAAATACAAGTTTTGACTTGCAAAATCAACTAGCAGAGGAACTTAGTCGGCGCTTTCAGGCATCTGGATGCACGGTTACAGATCGTCGCAGCTCCTGCTCAGTGAGTAGAATGTCAGCTTCTTGTAATTTAAATGTATATTTGGCTTCAGTCTTTCCATAATTAAAAAAGGTTTGTGTGCTGAATTCCTTCTGTGAAAGTTTCCAGGATCTTCCTGCATAATGCTAGAGTTCACAAATGAGAATTAAATGAATGCTGTATATCCACTTGGATTTGAGCAGTCCTCAGCCAGGCCAGTCTTGATGTATGGTTTGCATGTGCCAACAAAATATTTAAAACTTTGGAGTAAATGTATAGCACACTTCAACATTGTTCCGTATTGAACCGACCATAGATTTAATCAAAATGATTTGGTTTTAATGTACTATTTTGGCTTCTGACTCTGGAAAATCATTCCAGCTTGTTACATAGCCACCTATTTCTCTTTCCAGTATTCAGTTGCACTGACTAATGTTGTTTGTAAAATATTATAGATTATTTTACATTTCTGTACAAATTATTTTGGTATTTTACATATTCTCTTTTACTTTAAGAGTCATTCCAGCAGACGGGGAAGTTCACAAGCTACTATGGATGAACAGCCAGCACTGCCAGTTGTGAGTTTTGCCTTTTCCCTTATTTAAATATAGCTAATATGTGCAGTTACTTAGCATTTACTTGAATACCCCCTTTCTTAAAAGGAGAAACAAAAGAGTAGTTCCTTCAGCATACTGTGCTGCCTACAGTCCTCCTCATCAGTTTCTTGCCATCATTCTTGATGCCCGCATTCTTTTTTTCCCTGTCATTTACTTGTCCAGGAATGGTTTCAGTACATTTCAAATTAAATTCTAGTCACTAAAGTTGCAATCCATGCAGCTGTAATTTAAACATGTTTCACTGATTAGCATTTTTAATATGATTTGGACAATATTTATCCTTGATTCCATCTTCTCTTTAATTTCCTTCAGTATTAGCAGACAAATGGTCAGATTTGTGATCTGAGATAATAGGTACTGCAGATGCTGGAGAATCCGAGATAACAAGGTGTGGAGCTGGATGAATACAGCAGGCCAAGCAGCATCATAGGAGCAGGAAAGCTTGACGTTTCGGGCCTAGACCCTTCATCAGAAATGGGGGAGGGGAAGAGGGTTCTGAAATAAATAGGGAGAGAGGGGGATGCCGATAGAGGAGAGGATAGATGGAGAGGAGGCAGACAAGTCAAAAAGGCGGGGATGGAGCCAGTAAAGGTGAGTGTAGGTGGGGGGGTAGGGAGGAGATAGGTCAGTCCAGGGAGGACGGACAGGTCAAGGGGGTGGGATGAGGTTAGTAGATAGGAGATGGGGGTGGGGCTTGAGGTGGGAGGAGGGGATAGGTGAGAGGAAGAACAGGTTAGGGAGGCGGGGACAAGCTGGGCTGGTTTTGGGATGCGGTTGGGGGAGGGGAGATTTTGAAGCTTGTGAAATCCACATTGATACCATTGGGCTGCAGGGTTCCCAGGCCGAATATGATTTGCTGTTCCTGCAGCCTTCAGGTGGCATCATTGTGGCATTGCAGGAGGCCCAGGATGGACATGTCGTCTGAGGAATGGGAGGGGGAGTTGAAATGGTTCGCGACTGGGAGGTGCAGTTGTTTGTTGCAATCTGAGCGCAGGTGTTCCGCAAAGCGGTCCCTAAGCCTCTGCTTGGTTTCCCCGATGTAGAGGAGGCCACAACGGGTATATCGGATGCAGTATACCACATTGGCAGATGTGCAGGTGAACATCTGCTTGATGTGGAAAGTCGTCTTGGGGCCTAGGATTAGGGTGAGGGAGGAGGTGTGGGGGCAGGTGTAGCACTTCCTGCGGTTGCAGGGAAAAGTGCTGGGTGTGGTGGGGCTGGAGGGGAGTGTGGAGCGGACAAGGGAGTCGCGGAGGGAGTGGTCCCTCCGGAAAGCAGACAAGGGTGGGGAGGTAAAAATGTCTTTGGTGGTGGGATCGGATTGCAGATGGCGGAAGTGTCGGAGGATGATGCGTTGGATCCGGAGGTTGGTGGGGTGGTACGTGAGGACGAGAGGGATTCTTTTTTGGTTGTTATTGCGGGGACGGGGTGTGAGGGATGAGTTGCGGGAAATGTGGGAGACAGTCGAGGGCGTTCTCGACCTCTGCAGGGGGGATGTTGCGGTCCTTGAAGAATGAGGACATCTGAGATGTGCGGGAGTGGAATGCCTCATCCTGGGAGCAGATGTGGCGGTGGCGAAGGAATTGGGAATAGGGGATGGCATTTTTGCAGGAAGGTGGGTGGGAGGAGGTGTATTCCAGGTAGCTGTGGGAGTCAGTGGGCTTGAAATGGACATCAGCTTCTAGGTGGTTCACTAGTTACCATTCTCAGTGATTGATGTTCATGGCACTTAAATTAGCTATTGGCATTGGATCATTTCCAGAACTGTAAAGCTCGTTGAACTCATCTCGACAGCCCAATTTGGTACAAGTCAGAAGTCCATAGGTGTCTCAAATATAAATTCTGATTCTAATGCTTCTTGACCATAAAACAATAAATAAATAGTAGATCTTTGTTTCCTATTTGTTACACCGTGTCCACCTTAAAAACACCTCATTTTAAATGAAAACATTTCCTAAGCTGTGCATACAACTTCTTCAAAGGCTTAATCGAACCTCTTGAGAAGTGGCTTTCAAAGAACAAGCCAGGTTACCAGTCAAATGTTGACTACCTCATGAACACTGCAGTGAATCTGACAGTATAAACATATAAAGCTGGTTTAAAACAACTTGATTTTATATGACGCCATAACATTGTAAAACTTCCCAAGGTACTTCATGGGGCTCTTAAACAAAATGTGCCACATAGAAGCTATGACGAAAGTCTTTCCCTTGTGCCTCCCTTATGGAGCTTTATTTTTGATGTTCACATCGAGAAACCCTGTAGAATTCTTTGCAGAATGAATCCTGTTATCAAACAGAATCTTAATCTTTTAAAGTCAGAAGTCACACGACACCAGGTTATTTTCCAATAGGTTTATTTGGCAACACAAGCTTTCAGAACACTGCTCTTTCATCAGGTGAAGTCCTGATCTTTTTTAAAAAAAAATGCAAATCAAACTTCTTACCTTTTGGTGATTCCTTTGTGTTGTTTGGGCTTTGTTTACAATGGTAATTTTGTCTTTTGCCCACGTTAGATTCTACCCACTTCAACAGGATTGCCCCCCTGGCTGGGAAGTAAAGAAGGATGACAAGGGAAGAGCCTACTATGTCAACCACAATAACCGAACCACCAGTTGGACGCGACCTGTTATGCAGGCAAGTTGTATGACAGAAATTCAGTGTTCGTGAATATTTTAGGTATTTTGTAATCAACTAGCTCAGGGTAGTCATCACACCCCTCTGGAGCAGATGTGACTTGAACCTGGGCCTCCTGGCTCAGAGGTAGGCACAAGACCGTTATACCGTAAGAGCTCTTACACGAATGTTTTATACTCATGTGAGCTGAGGGGCCAACTTGGTCATCATTTTATGAAGATGATGCAATTAAGAAAGCTTGGAACTCATGATTCCATGTTCTGTTTGTTAAATGGTAGGTCAGTTGTTAGCTGAATAAAAATGTTGGCTTCCTGTTGGTAAATTTGAAACAGTAGCAGCTATTTTGACATTTAATGTTGCATGCTTGCACATCCCATCAGCAGGTATTCCAATCTGAGTCACAATCTTCATTATTATTGCTGTCAGTACAGTCCTTTAATCAGATGCTGTATCCTGGTTTCAGGGTTTAGCTTCTAAAGTTCCCCAGCCATCTCCTCTTTCTCCACTGCTGCCCCCTTCCCCCACCCCAATCAGAAAGGATAGATTGTTTTGGTGTTTTAATTTTTTTTCTGGAGAAGTGATCTAGCCAAGAATCTATGAACCTGAGGTTCAGATTTGCTGTTCTCCTGTCAGAATTACTGGGCTCATGATGTGGACTATTTTTCATTGTATTCTGAGTGATTGATGGATGTGGTCATGTAATCAATTGGAAGAGAACCCAGTTAGAACTGCCTGTTCTTCAAACCCCTATCATATATTCAAGTACATGCATTGCTCACAGTTTTGGAGAAGAGGCTATAAGGAATGCGGAGCTGTAATGTTGGATAAGAGACAAAGTATATTGTTTTAAATGATGCATGAGATTTTGGTCGTGTCAACAGAAAGTATGTGGTTTTAATGATCAGGAAATGGGTCTAAATGTTCATTCCTAGGAAGAGGCTGATTTTGAAAAGGCCACATTTATTGCCCATTATCTTGAACATATGCTGGACTGACTTTTGAAAATGACTGTATAAACTTACTAAGCCATTTCAGGGACAGCATGAGACAACAAGATGTGCGGACTTGAATCTATGCAGACCAGACATGGTTTGTTTCTCTCATGCTATGCCATAACTTTATTGAAATCAAATTCACAATCTGGAGGGAGAAATTTGAACTTGTAACCTTTGAGTCACTGGTCCAAAGAAAGAGCTACAATGCTGCTCCATACAAATGATTGGCAACAAGGGCTTGACCTGCTGACGAGTTAAGATTTGCTGAAGTGTTTTTACATTTACGTTGACTGTACACATGGTGCATTTTATCAAAGTCTGCATTAGGGTATAACTTGTTATAAAATTTGTGTAATAAATTATTCTAAGTTGCCAGTTCTGGCAGACCACTTCTCTTTCATTCCACTTTCATTTCTGTCATTGTGTACTGTAATTGTATGAGCACTAAATATCAGAACATGGTAAAAACATTACATGCATGTTGAATCTTGCACTCCAGCCTACCAGGTACACCTTTCCTCATCTACCTTGGCCTTGCTAATCTTGTTTCTTTCTCAATCCATTTCCTTTTTATGTGGATTAATTAATTTTCCTTCTTCATTTCTGAGGTTTGTTATAATCTTTAAAGAGATCAACAACATTTCTTCATATTCAAATTCCCAGCAACCTTAAATGAATTGCACAAGATTTCAAGTTTTAAGACTTTTAGGTAGCAAGCAATCTAATGGAAATCTTGATGAAATGCTATTTCAATTGACAGTGGTTACTTAATCTACAGAGAAGACTGCCCCATGTAACATCCTGAAAGACCAAAATTGCTGTGCAGTGGTTGTACATCTTAGTGTGAGCACTTCATTCTCCAGGAGGAAATCCAAAGTACTTCTTAACTGTGTTTTTCTTTTTTCAATGAGGTAACTCTGTTCCCTGACAAGACTTACACTTTATAGGTTATTCTGGGGATCCCTCCCTGTAGCCAAAGCTAGGTGAATCTTGCAGCTTCATTTGAAATGCCATGATTTTGGTCTCTTCAATCAGAGCTCGAGTTTCCAATAGGATTTTCTGTGGGGGGGGGGGGGGGGGAAAAAGGGACCGCCTATCTGTCTCTCACTCATTCGCGCTCTCACTCATTCGCGCTCTCACTCACTCGCGCTCTCACTCACTCGCGCTCTCACTCA
>JAHRHZ010000048.1:14689253-14708731 GCA_024137785.1 Ginglymostoma cirratum | reverse complement strand
CACTCGCGCTCTCACTCACTCGCGCTCTCACTCACTCGCGCTCTCACCCACTCGCGCTCTCACCCACTCGCGCTCTCACCCACTCGCATTTTCCCTTGTCTATTAGATTCAGGGAGATCTTTAGAAAAACCTGTAACATAATGCTACAATCTAAAAACATGTCTCCATTGTAATGTGAATCAAATGGGTGGTATTAGCTGGGTAGAGCTGCTAATTAGCTATCCTTAGAACCAGCTTCCAACTCCATCCTATCTTGAAATTGAATAGACAGTTTAAAGTATAACCCTTAACAAAACACGACCTGGGGACCAGTAGTCTACCTGCATTGGTCTTTGTTTACAGGTCTGAATATCTGCCAATTAGTTCTAAGCAAAACAACCGGGGGCCCCTTCTGACCTTAACATCGAATTGACATCCTTCATTCCTCCATCCTACCTAAATTTAAGGCACAGTCCCAAAACACAACAATCTCATTAACCTTATATTTGTAACACAGTATGTTTGTGATGTGTTCCTCCTTAGTTATAGTTATTGTTGTGCCTGAGTATTGTTTTCCTGTCTTATTTTCTGGATTTGTACTTAAAACCTGGTAAATGTTGTCCAGGCAAGTGTTGAACATTATGGAAACGGGTATCTGAGTTACAAAGGTTTCTGAGACCTCTCACCTCCATCAATCCACTACTTTTGCATGAAGTCCACCATATTTGGGAGAAATTGAAGAAACCTCCTTTGTAGGTATCAGTCCCAAAATAGTAATGAGTTTTAGACAACATGGTGCCTAAGTAACTCTTGCTTTTCCTTTGTGCATTTTACTTTTCCATGATCCAAAGAGATTCAGTGGTTTATATTGAGATAAATTGTTACAATTCCATTTTAGTATTTTATGAATGGACATTATTTACATATGGGCTATTCTATTTTTGGGCACAGACCACTAGTGAAGCAGTGCAACCAAAACCCTGTCGGAGTCCCACAGCATATCTTCCTCCTACAGTATCTCCTCAAGATTCTCCACAAAATTCCCCAAGCCATCAACGGAAATATGATTTGGGCTTTCTCCCTCCAGGCTGGGAAGTCCGACATGCAACCAATGGTAGACATTTCTTCATTGATCACAACACCAAAACAACAACATGGGTAAGGTGAACCCACCCCCAACCCCAGACGCGGTTGCTTTGGGTAAAGGCTGATTTGTTTTTCTTCTCTTCTGCTGAGGAGATGAGTGTTATTGGTAATGAGTGTTAATGTGTTCATTTTCTAGTACGTTGAAATTGATTTCAATAATTTTCAATTGTGCTGAATTCAGTAAAGATGGAATATTTTATTAACATACCCCAAGTCAAGATATGTGTTATCACAAACTTCAGTTCTTGTTTCTACTACTTGAGTAGATGGACAAGTTGAGGAGACTGAGGTAAATTTGTAGCTTCCCAACCACCATGTTGGCGGAGATCAGCTGACAGTTACAACACCGGCATCTACCCGACAATGTGGAATATTGCCCAGGTGTGTCTTGTACACAGATACCAGGATCAATCTGACCCGGCCATTTATCACCCCAACAGTCTACTCTCAATCATCAGTAAGGTGATGGAAGGTGTCATTAACAGTGCTATCAGGCAGCACCTGCTCAGTGACGCCCAGTTTGTGTTCCTCCAAGGCCACTCAACTCCTGATCTCGTTACAACCTTTGTTCAAACATGGACAAAAGAGTTAAATTCCAGAGGTGAGGTGAGAGTGACAGCCCTTGGCATCAAGGCTGCATTTGACCCAGTGTGGCATCAGGGAGCCCTGGCAAACCAGGAATCAACGGAAATCAGTGGTGGGGTGGGGGTGTGCAAACTCTTTGCTGGTTACAGTCATACCTGACACATAGAACGTTGGTTGAGGTTATTAGAGGTTGGTCATCTTGGCTCCAGGATGTGTCTGTAGGAGTTCCTCAGGGTGGTGTACTAGGCCCAACCATCTTCAGTTGCTTTATCAATGACCTTTCCTCCATCGTAAGGTCAGAAGTGGGGATGTTCGCTGATTACACAACGTTCAGCACCATTTGTTACTTAGATATTGAAGCAGTCCATGTTTAAATGACTCTTTGTCAGAGCTGATGTGATCTAGACTCAACGTTAGCTTTCTTTCTCTCCATGGATGCTGCCTGACCCGCTGTGATTTCCAGCATTTTCTGTTTTCAGTACAGATTCCAGCATCTGCAGTAATTTGCTCCTTCACTTTAGGCATTCTTTTTAAAATGCAGGCATATATGAGTTCGTTTGATGCCCCCTGTTAATCTAGCAAGTTTCCATTAATTAAGACTTGAATGACAGCTGGTTAAAAAAATTATAAACTAATCCTTGGCATTGATTTAATTGTGTTGATTACGCAAAGGATGAAGTGGCTTTTTCTTGTATTGGCTAATTCAGTGGTGTGTTTATTTATTGTTAATTAACTCTCTGCTTTAAAATTGTAACCAGGAGGACCCAAGATTGAAAATTCCAGCCCATATGAGACACCGACCATCTTTAGATCCTTCAGACCTTGGGCCACTTCCTGTAAGTCAAGCAGTCCTTTAATTCTGTTACTCTGCCTCATTCTCCCCCAGATTTGCACATTGGAATATTTTATTGACATACTAGCAAAGGCCTAGTAGTATTATCACTGAACTGTTAATCTAGAGACCCAGATAATGTTCTGGGGACCCACGTTCGAATCCCGCCACGGCAGATGGTGGAATTTGACTTCAATAAAATATCTGGAATTAAGAGTCTAATAATGATCATGAATCCATTGTCGATTGTTGGAAAAACCCATCTGGTTCACTCATGTCCTTTAGGGAAGGAAACTGCCATCCTTACCTGATCTGGTTGTGACTCCAGACCCACAGCAATGTGGTTGACTCTTAACTGCGCTCTGGGCAATTAGGGACAGACAATAAATGCTGCCTGGCCAGTGACGCCCTCATCCCGTTCTTGAATAAATCTAGTAAATATGTCCTGTAGATATCTGAAATTGTTTGGCTTATTTTTTAAAAAGACCAATTATCACTACTTTTGTTCTGTTTCATTTGGTGAACTTTTCCTGTAATTCATTTTTTAAAATTTACATTTTACTACAGCCTGGCTGGGAGGAGAGAGTTCACTCGGACGGTAGAATTTTCTACATTGACCATAGTGAGTATGACATTTCTTACGGTTCTGAAATATTGTTGTTCTCAAAGTAGCATCAGTTTTAAATCTGAACATTTTTAACTGACTGTTGTTTTCAATCTGAAGTTTTTGTCACCTAAGTAAAGGAAAAATAAATTTAAAGTTGTTTCTTACAGATTCTAAAGCTACCCAGTGGGAGGATCCTCGCTTACAGAATGTAGCCATCACTGGACCTGTATGTAAAACAAAATCTATGAATTTATAATGTAGACTTTTATATTATATTTCAATATTTGAACCCATCAGCATTGGAATCTGCATGTACCTGTATTTCCAGGCCACCTAATTATGAACGTGCAAATTTGGAGTAGGAGGAGGCATTTGGCCCCTTGAACCTGCTCTGCCATTTGATAAGATTATCTGATTGTGGCCTCAACTTCATCTTCCTGTCTAATCCCTTTGTTCTTTGACTGATTTATCAATCAATAATCTACGTAACTGAGCCTTAAAAATAACATGATGACCCTGCCTCCACAGATCTCTAGGAAAAGAATTTCATAGACTTATGGCCTCCTAGGAAAAAAAATTGCCTAATCTTCACCTTAAGTGGCAGATTCCACATCTTTAAACTGTGTCCCTGAGTTCTAGTTTCCCCCACATCTTCTCACTCTGCCAAATCCCCTGGTGATCTTTTTATGTTTCATTAACTTCAGTTCTCATTCTTCTAAACTTCAGTGGATACAGCTCCAACATTTCCTTAGAAAAGAGAATACCCCTACCCCCACTACACCCCCAACCTTGCAGGAACCTTCTCTGAACTTCAAATGCAATAATACCCTTTCTCGAGTGAAGGAAGACCAAAACTGCGCACGGTACTGAAGATGCAATCCCATCACCACACTACAATTGTCACAAAACCGCCCAACTTTTATATTCTATTCCCCTTTGAATGACCGATTGGCAGCGTTTGCTGACACCATCGCCTGTATACTATGCATCACTTTAATTTGCACGTTTAAACAGGATTCAGCTGTGAACAGGAGTGGGAGACGCCCCTGCCCAAGTACTCACTCCCCTGCACACACCCTCCCCTGGTCCCATGTGCTTAATCCCCCTGTTGAACTTTGTTTCAAAATTGTGCTTCTTCGCTGTGCATATGCAGTGCAGTGTTTATATTTAATGTCAGTGTAATTTTGTATAATGATGTAGCAGGTCTGGCATCATTGACCCACATATTTCCAGTTTAGCCACATGTCCAGTTGTTCGCAGTTGCAGTTATCAGTAGACACTCTCTAAATAACATTCCATTTGCCTTCCTAATCAAATGCTGCATCTGTATACTAACATGTTGTGATACAAGTACCAGGATGTCAGATCCTTCTGTGCCTCAGAATTATGTAGTCTTTTTACATTTGAATAATATACTGCCTTTCCATTCTTCCTGCTAAAGTGGGCAGTTTCACATTTTTCCACATTATATACTAATGTGACAATTTTTCTCCCACTCACATAAGCTATCTACATCCCATAGTAAACTCTTTCCAATCTATCTTTGACAAAATGTAAAGTAGACTGAATCATCAGTAAATTTAGAAACCATCCCTTCATGCAACCCATTTGTTTATATATCCAACATGAAAATTACCTATTTATTCCTGTTCTCTGCTGTTGCCTATCAATCCTCAATACATGATAAAATGTTGCACTCTAACCCATGAGCTCTTGTGGAGTAATCTTGAATGTGCCATGTTATCAAATGCCTTTTGGAATCAATGTCCACCACATCCACAAACTTTGATTTACTCACACGATGTTACTTCATCAAAGAACGCTAATAAATTAGTCAAACATGATTTCCCTTACAAAGAACTATGTCGACTCTGCCTAGTTGTATTCAGATATTAAGTGCCATGCTATAATCTCCGTGATAATAGATCCTAGCTTTTTCCCTATGATAGCAGTAGGGCTAACTGTTATGTAGTTACCTACTTTGTCTCCTTCCTTCCTTGAATAGAGGTAACCTATTTTTGTATTATGTAAATCATTAGACAGTTAAATTCAAGTGACTCTGGTTTAAATGTTTATCTAAAAGTCTACAAGGTGCTGGATTTGATTCTGTTTTCTAGGCTGTGCCTTACTCAAGAGATTACAAACAGAAGTATGATTATTTCAGGAAAAAGCTGAGGAAGCCTGTGAGTATTTTCTGTGTAGCTTCAGTGTATTCATTTTCATTGATACTAGCAAAGAATACAGAAAAATTTTGGAAATGTGTTTTTCTACCCATGCCCATGGAGACTGGAATGATAGGGGTTCAATAGAAAAAGTTTAACATTTTATATTGCACCTTAAATAACCTCAGGATATCTCAAGGTGATTTTGCAGGCTAAGGCAGTGGCTTTCTGGTAATGTCTCTAGCCATCCAAAACCTCTGGCTAGTGTCATGGCTGTGTTCATGACACATAGTGAAATTTCAGTTAAGTAAAAAGAAAAGCTCTGGAATGGAAAGCAAGTCTTATGGCAACCATGTAACCACCACCAATTGATGTAAACATCCATATGATTCACTCATGCACTACAAATGAACAAAATGGCGGACTGAGAGTCGTATGGATCTTGCAGCTGTTCCTCAGATTCAGGCTTATTTCCAGATTTAGTTCTATATTTCTTACAGTTATTACATTTCAATAGTATAAGATTTTTATTTTGATTCATTTTTAGTTCTTTTATAGTCGTTTTATTTCACATGGGGTTCTGTTAACAGACTTTTGGTTCAAATGGAGTTCTGTTAATGATCGTTTTGCAGAGGCCTACACATGGACGGCACTTTTTTTTTCTACAAAATTATACGCATTGAAGAAAGCCTTTATTAACATCGCCCAAGCAATTTTTTTATAAAAGCATAGAGGAGTTTTTTTTTAAATGGCGTTGCGCTTACGAAGCTTTTGGTGAGGCCTACACTTGGATGTCTCTGGAGCAAGATTTCTTTTTTCAGAAGATTGAAAGCTGTCTGCTGGACCACTTCAGTAGGATTCTCTTTTTTTAAAATTCAATTGTTCAGCTAAGTGGTTGATATTATTTAGGATTTACACTTTTTTTTTAATTTCGTTTTTTTTTTGCATGCTTAATGTTAACTCTTTGGGTAAAGAAAGGCAGTCTATTCAATGACCATGATTACTTTGATGGCAGGTTTGGCAGGAACAATATCTGACGTGGCAATAGCGAGGCAATAGTAGAAGTGGATTTTGATCTGTGCAGAATGGTGCTTGTGTACACGCACACGCGCGCGCGCACACGCTTTTGACTTAAAATTTAGACTTGTGTAAAAGCCAAGTTTGTTTGGCGATTGGAATTGTAGTGGAGAATGGCTCCACATGCCTCTCCTTATTCTGTAGGGTGAGACTTTAAAGCGAGTCCCCATTTACTTTTTTGGGTAATTGTAAAGCTGTTCTTGTGTTCTAATCAATATTTACTACTAAAACAAGGTCCTTGAAACAAAATAACTAGATACTTGTTTTGTTGGTGCTCACAAATTGACTACAGAAATAGTTGCCTGTATATCAATGGGTAACCTTGGTGTAAATGAGATGATCTGAGGGCCATAAGTGCCACCATTTGAATGAAAGGTGTCCCTTTTTAAATGTAAAATTTCATATATTGTATTACAGAAATTCAATTTCCTGGCAGTACGTGTACCTACAAAATCAGGTAATCGTTGAATCAGTTAATAAGTCCCTCACCCTCAGTGATTTTTCTTTTGCAGTCTGACGGTCCAAATCGGTTTGAAATGAAGCTACGCCGTAATGTAATCTTGGAAGATTCCTACAGAAAAATAATGTCTGTGAAGAGAGTGGAATTCCTTAAAGCCAGACTATGGATTGAGTTTGATGCTGAAAAAGGATTGGATTATGGTGGTGTTGCCAGGGAATGGTTTTTTCTTCTCTCCAAGGAGATGTTCAATCCTTATTATGGATTGTTTGAATATTCTGCCACGTAAGTTAATAGTTTCAACATTGAAACAACTGCTTTGTATTTGTCAGAATCCCTTAACTGAAAAGTGCTAGAATTTTGAGCACTTTCTCACTGATATCTCATTGCATAATTGCATTGTCTCTTCAGTATATGGTGAGTTTTTGCAGTCTCACAATGAAACAGGATTATTATAGAGATGACGAAGGTGGTTACAGACACTAATGCCATTGTAAAGGTTCAGTCTCACTGCAAACCTTCTTCCTTCCATTAGATTTTCATGTTTTATGATTAGATTCTGTGCTTTTCTGTTGTTGTTGTTGTTGTTATTATTATTGACTGCCAGGTTACTGTACTCTAATCATCTAATCCAATCCAGCGTCCTTTTTCCTTTAGGGACAATTACACCTTACAGATAAATCCAAACTCCGGACTCTGCAATGAGGAGCATCTATCTTACTTCAAGTTCATAGGCCGCGTAGCTGGAATGGCAGTTTACCATGGAAAATTATTAGATGGTAGGTATATAGATTGCATTGATAGTACGGATTTGTACTGTTATTGGTGTCTGGAAATGTTCTTTTAGAAATTGTATACTTTGTGAACAGGACAGAAAATTTGTTCTAAATATTTCAGTCGGCATGATTTGCTGGTGCTGGTATCCAATTCTGTGCACTTTCAGAAATTGATTGGATTTTTGTTTTTCATTCATGCAGGATTTTTCATCAGACCATTGTATAAGATGATGCTTCAGAAGCCAATTACACTGCAAGATATGGAGTCGGTGGTAAATGTTTCATGCTGTGGACATGGGGAATAATAGTTCCTTTTGTGACTGCACTCTTTGTGCAGGAGTGAGACATAGAACAGGAAGTTAACTCCTCTCTGTCAGGGCAACAGTTGAAGTGCTCTGTTTGGGCTCATGACAGTGCTCTGGTCTATACTGGTCTGAGACAAATTTGTCAGGCTCCTGTTTCTGAAAACTACTCCGCGCCCTTTGCTGGAAAGAGTTCTGAATCGAAGTTAAATAGGGAAAAATCAGGTTTTATAGTGATGTACAATGGCCAAATAGCTTAAGCCTGAGGAACAGCCATAAAACATTGAAATGTTAATTGGTTACCATGGAAAATTGCAACAGCTGGGATGTCCTCTCAGTTATGCCGACTATTTGCACATGTTACTGTCGCTTTGAAATTATATGAGAATTCATGAGAATTTGGGAGGTCAGTCAGTGATAATGGCCATTGACCATCAATTACCATCATTGAGAGTTTTCAGTCAATATTGACAGGTAGCCATTCAAGTGTAATTAAACAATCTAATTTGCTCAGGTACAGCAACTGGGCACAGCTGAGAGAAGGATAATGCAGGCAGCTCAATGTTGCAGGATACAGAAGCTACAGGTGAAACAGAAGTACAAGTAAGTGAAGAGGGGGAGTTGCCCTTTTGATCAGGGAGGATATAACAACAGTGCTTAGAAAGGATATTCTTAAGGAGTTATCAAATGAGGTTGTATGGTTGGAACTTCGAAACAAGGAGGGGATGATCACTGTGTTTGGAGTATATTATAGACCCCCAAATAACCAGCGGGTACTAGAGGAGCAGATGTGTAGAGAGATTACATATACCTGTAGGGATAACAGAGTAGTATTGATTGGAGATTTTAATTTCTCCTGTATTGACTGGGCCACCCAGAGTGTAAAAGGCCCGGGCAGGGTGGAATTTGTCAAATGTGTCCAAGCGAGTTTCCTAAAACAATATGTAAAGGACCCTACATGGGAGGGTGCAACACTGGGCCTCCTCTTAGGAAATGTGGTCAGGCAAATGACTGAAGTGTCAATTGGAGAGCACTTTGGGTCCAGTGACCATAACTCTCTTAGTTTTAACATAGTTATGGAAAAAGATAGGACAGGTCCACAGGTCAAGGTGCTAAACTGGAGCAGAGCTAATTTTGGGGCCATTAAGCAGGATCTAGCAGAGGTTGATTGGGTGAGTCTGTTTGAAGGAAAAGGAATGACTGGTAAGTGGGAGGCTTTTAGAAGTGTGACATCGAGTCCAGGGACAGTGTGTCCCTGTTAGGGTGAAGGGAGAAGCTGGTAGGTTTAGGGATCCCTGGCTGACGAGGGATATTGAGGCTGTGGTCAGGAAAAAGAAGGAGGCATACATTTGAGTTTAAGCTATCGGTCTTAAGTGAATCCCCAATGACTAAAGAAGTATAGGAGCACACTCAAAAGGGAAATCAGAAAAGCAAAAAGAGGATACGAGATTGATCTGGCAGATAAGGTTAAAGATAATCCCAAGAGGTTCTATAGCTATATTAAGAGTAAAAGGGTGGCTGGGGAGAGAACAGGTCTGCTTAAAGATCAGCATAGCTGTCAATGTATGGAGCCACAGGAGATGGGGGAGATTTTTTCTCCCCAGTGTTTATTGAGGAAAGAATCATGGATGCTAAGGAAATAAGGGAAACAAGTGGAGATGTTTTGGACCGCATTGACGTTACCAGAGAGGAGGTGTTTGCACCTTAAAGCACACTAAGGTGGATAAATCCCCTTGGTCTGATCAAGTCCATCCTCGGATGTTTTGGGAGGCTGGGGAAGAAAGTGTAGAAACTCTTGCAGACATTTTTGTTTCATCTTCAGCTGCTAGAGATGTTCCAGAAGACTGGAAGGTGGTTAATCTTGTAACATTGTTTAAGAAAGGTAGCAAAGACAAGCCAGGGAACTACAGGCCAGTGAGCCTGACATCAGTAGTAGACAAGTTATTGGAGTGGATACTGAGGGACAGGATCACCCAACATTTGGACAGTCAAGGTCTGATCAGGGATAGTCAGCATGGATTTGTGTGCAGGAAGTCATGTCTGACAAATCTTTGAGTTTTTCCAAAGAGCTAACCAAGAGGATGGATGAGGGTAGGGCAGTGGACATTGTCTATATGGACTTTAGTAAGCCTTTGACAAGGTCCCACACGACAGGCTAATCATGAAAATTAGGTCTTATGGGATCCAGGGAAAGCTAGCTAATATGATTCAAAATTGGCTCGATGGTAGGAAGCAGAGAGTGATAGTTGAAGGTTGTTTCTTGAACTAGAGGCCTTTGACTAGTTGTGTGCCACAGGGGCAGTGCTGGGACCTTTTGTTAGTTGTTATTTACATAAATTATCTGGCTATGAATGTACAAGGCATGATTAGTAAGTTTGCAGATGATACAAAATTAGGAGGTATCATTGATAGCGAAGAAGGTTATCAAAAATTACAGAGGACCTTGATCAGATGGGGAAGTAAGCTGAGGATTGGCAAATGCAATTCACTACTGATAAATGTGAGGTGTTGCATTTTGGAAAGTCAAACCAAGGTAGGACTTAAATAGTAAATGGTAAGGTCCTGAGGAGTGTTGTGGAACAGAGGGGTCTAGGACAAGTACATAGTTCATTGAAAGTGGTGTCACAAGTGAATAGGATGGTGAAGAAGCCATTTAGATTCATCGGTTGAGGCATTGAGTTCAGGAGTTGGTATGTTATGTTACGTTACAATTGTATAAGTCATTGGTGAGGCCTCATCTGGCGTATTGTGCACAGTTTTGGTCACCCAGTTCTAGGGAAAGACATAGACTAGAAAGTTGGCAAAGAAGTTTTACGAGGATGTTGCCAGGACTAGTAGGCCTGAGATATAGGGAGAAATTGGCCAGGATAGGACTTTATTCCTTGGAACATAGGAGAATGAGGAGTGATCTTATTGAGGTGTATAACATCATGAGGGGCACAGATAGGATGAATGCAAATAGCCTTTTCCCCAGGGATGGGGAATTGAAAACTACAGGGCATAGGATTAAGGTGAGAGGGGGAAGATTTAAGAAGAACCTTAGGGGCAACTTCAACATGTAGAGAGTGGTGAATATATGTAATAGGCTGCCAAAGAAAGCAGTTGAGGCAGGTACAATAGCAACATTTAAAAAACATTTGTATAGGTACATGGATGAGAAGGGTTTAGAGGGATATCAACCAAATGAGGGCAATTGGAACAAGCTGAGTGGGGACCACGGTCAGCATGGACCAGTTTGTGCCAAAGCGCCTGTTTCCATATTGTATGACTCTATAACTAATCGGTAAAACTAGAAGAATGTTGTCATATATTTTGAGAGGAATTGAGATCAAAAGTAGGGAATTTATACTTCAGTTACATAGGGCACTCATGAGACCACATATGCGGTAATGTGTACAGTATTTAAGGAAGGATATTAATGCTTCAGAGAAAGCAGTTCAGAGAAGGTTTACTCGACTAATAACCTGGATTGGGCACATAATGTTAGGATCGACAGGGTAGGCTGTGTACTGGAATTCAGAAGAGTTATTGTTAACTTGATTAAAATACACAAAACCCTGAAGGGATCTTGTGAGGACAGATGTGGAGAGGATGCTTCCTTATGGGAAAATCTAGAACTAGGGATTTTAACAATGAGGGATCACCCATATATAACAGACAAGTTGAATCTTTTTCTCCTAGAGGGCCATGAGTCCTTGGAATTGTCATCATGAAAAGATAATGGAAACAGAGTTCTTGAATATTTTCAAGCAGAAATAGAGAGATTCTCGTTAATCTTTCAACCCCTTGCTTATCAGGGCGGGCAGTAATGTGGATTTGAGGTTACAATCAGATCAGCCACAATCTTACTGAATGATAGTGCAGGCTTGAAAGGCTGAATGGCCTGCTCCTCCTTTTGATTCATATGTTTGTTTGTTTGAAATTTTGAAGTTAAGCCCAAGCTTGAATCCTCACTTGGCAAATTGAACTCCAGATTTGAGATGAGGTTTGAACAAATCTTTGTCTTTGAGCTGGAATGGATGTGAGACTCCTGGTAACTTTAAATTACGCCTCAGAGCAACTAATTTTGGAATAATTGAACTAGGGAAGAACGTTAATGCCTAAGGAGCCATTAGGTTGTATCTATTATTACTCATAAGCCGGGGAGCATAAGAAATTGGTCCCAATGTGGAGACTGTGGTCTCTTCTAGTCCAAAAAATGTACAAGCTAGGTGAATTAGCCATGGGAAATGCAGGGTTACAGGGTTAGGGTAGGGGGGTGGATCTGGGTGGGATGCTCCTCAGAGGGCCAGTGTGGACCTGATGGGCTGAACAGCCTGCGTTCACACTGTAGGGATTGTATGATTCTACGTATGTTTTTTATGATTTCAGGAAGTTGCAAAGCCTTTTACAGACAGAGGTCATTTTTCAAGTGTTGGCAACCATTATTGTCATTTAGGAAGTGTGGTTGCCGATTTGCAAACAGAAATTTGTCACAAATGGCAATTAATGATCAAATCATTTGTTTAAGGCACTAATTGAGGGATAAGAAGTGACAAAATGGGTGTTATATTGCACTTAGCTAAGAGAAAGTGTTTTATTTTGTGCATTTAAATTTTCCTAGAAAGAAAAGAGTTTGTGTGAAACTTTGTCAAATTCTGATTTACAAGGGAATTGGAATAAGTAAACCCAATTTTAACAGGGCACACCAAATAATGCCCTGCATTAGAACAACAGGAATGTTTATAAAGGCAGTCCACACAAAGTAAACTTTAGAAAACGCGGCGACCCGAGTCATGGACCATTAGTCAAAGCTCACGCCTGCCAAATAAAATCGGAATGGGAGATGCAAAAGATGTCAAATATGCTGCACTAGCAATTTGCTCGAGGAAGAAGAACACTCAATTCAAAGAGCTGTTGGGATGAATATCAGACCATAACTGTGTTAAATGGTTACTCGAAGGCATGAGTACAACAGCACTTAAAAAGGTAAAATGGATCTACTGGACCATAGGGCTCCTGTCTTATGGTGGTTTAACTTGAGAGTCTCTAGGCCTCAGATGAGGGGAAAGGTTGAGAAGGAGAATCCTCCATGGTAACCTCAGCTGGTGCAGGAATTAATCACTCTGCATTTCAATCCAGCCGTCCAGCAACAATTAATTATGTTTCCAACAGCAACATGACTGTGTAATACAACTGTTTTGTATCAGTACTGGGAATATATTACTGATAAGTGTAAGTATGCTTGAGTAGCTATTGTCTAGCGCCACAATGAAAATTCTTCTGTATCAAAATCGAATTCTCACAAATCTTTATTCTGTTACAAAAGCTATGCTGTTGAGGCCTTCTGTTCCCCAGCTATTATAACTTCACATTCAGTCCCTTGTGCTGTAAATTTTCAGCCATGGAAACTGTTTTCAATAATCTATTGTTACACTGCAAGAGAAGAAAATTGTTCTTCCAATGCACTGCTTTCACAATTTTTGCATTATCTGAAGTCATTTTTAACTGTAAGTACAGTTATTTGACATACACATGGATCCAGCCAGAGCTAATTTTTTTCTCCAGCAGTTGTCCTTGACTCATATTTTTGCCTTAATCGTGAGCCAAGTGATTTTTTTTCAGCCTGGTCACAGTTCAGTTAGACTGAACGATCATTGAACAATCCGAGTTTCCAAAGAACATTCAAAATCTCCAGCAGAAACAAAAATCAAAACAATTTTGAATGCAATATTAGCTTCTCGGATAATGGACGTAGGAGTTGGAATTGAGCCTTCATTTCAAAGTGTTAGTTTCTTTTCAAAATAATCTTGCACATAATCTCGGAAGAGAAGCTTGCTTTTCAAAATTGAGAGCAGAACATCTCCTCTCTGAGATAACAAGAAGGAGAAATGATTGGGCAAATTTGGCCTGGTAGAATTCTCTCTCCAGCTCACCAATTCCATTCTGAGTGAGAAACTCCACTGGGGTCTCTTGACCTGCCACCAACAAAGGACCATAAGTTGAAAATTCTGGCCAGCAGTCTCTGGGGACCTGGGGTGCCACTGTTGAGGCTTCTGATAGGCTGGTATAATCGTCTCTTAGCTCTTAAACTGATGCACGATTGGTCACATTTTCTCAATGGTATGGATGGCAACATCGTCAGTACTCAGCTTGCCCAACTACATACTTAGTCTGAAAAAGAGACAATCACACCCTAAGCATATGTAAAATATAAATGACACCACATCTACACATTATGTTGCAATTGTTTGAGAAAAGTGCTTCCAACTGAGAATGCCTAATTCAACCCTGTGAACCTCTAACGAGTAATCTCTGATTTTATAGGACAGTGAGTATTACAATTCGCTAATGTGGATTCTTGAAAATGATCCAGCTGATTTGGATCTTCGATTCGTGGTTGATGAAGAGCTTTTTGGTCAGGTTAGTATGCATTTGTGCACAGATTACAATTAAATTCACTTGCAGTTAAACTGTTGCATTATATTGGTGATTGTTTTGAGTATAGATATCTGTCTTGTAATGTAAACCACATTCATAATTTGTAGTTAGGCCAAAATTGCTATGAGTTCATTTTAAGTACAGTACGGCAACATACATTTAGTTCTATTTGTTGTATTGTTCTCTTACAGCAGTGACCTTTATGGGATCTATATATATACATATCAAAAAGTGTATGTGCTAACAGGATGTAACAAGGCGTGACATATTATTGATGTACCTTGAGTTGTGTTAATGTTACAAATCTTAGTCTCAAGAAAAGTGCCTTGTTTAGCACCAGAAGTAATCGGGAAGTATCGATAGAACTGTTGAAGGAAACTTTTATATGGTATTAGTATCAGTTTTTGAACTACACAGTTCAAATGTTGTTTTATGCACGTAGTATAGTAATGGACTAGCTCATTGCACATTCACTACACAGACATACCAGATCAAAGAGCTCATAAGTGTAATTTTTTTGTGATAAATGGCGTATTTGTTGTTCAGCACTGCAGCATGATGAATGAAAGAGCCATCCCATACACAAATCATAATGAAATTGACAACTTAGGATGCTAGATAATTGAGGTGACAGTTTATAGCGTTTGGTGCCCTGTGCAGAATGCAGTTTTAATCAATCCCAATATCTGGACAATAATTTGTGATCTGTTAGATGTAGAAATAAAAGCTGGAACTTTAAAGTGCTGAATGGTTTCATTTTCGCAAGTTGAAGAAGACATTTACTTTTCAATATTGTACTGTTTTGCCTATGACATTACATGAATAGCAGTTGTAGTACATTTGTGGATTTTTGACATCTTCTAGTTGAACAAGAAGGAGTAGCATTTCAAGTCATCTTGTAACAACAAATACCTAGCAACAACAATCATTGAATACTGTTACACCATTAACTATTTCAAAAACTTCTTAAATGTGATTCATTAAGATAAAGGTGATATAGAGTTACGAGATAATGTAGTTTGTTTGCAAACTTTTCCTCAGATGTGTCGAAAAACAAAAGACAAATTTTTCTTATTACATGTGCAATCTAATCTTATTAACCTTATAAAACTTGGATTATGGTTGGTTGAATATGTGCCTGATAAAGTCACTCAAACTCAGCTTCTCTGTCTATTCAATCCAAGTAAAGGTTATTACACTTATTGATCTTTCAGTATTTTTATAAGTGAGAATGCTAATATTGCAGAATAGAAGCTGGAAATTAACTGCGCCGATTGCTTTGGATGTGTCAGATTTGAGGGTTGAAATGTTAGGTGGTGCTATGCCCTCTACAGGTGATCTGAAATAAGCAACAATGAGCCTCAGTCAGATTGAAGAATTCCTACTGAGCCAGAGTTTAAATCAGAAAATGCAAATTAGCAAAGTTAATTTAATAAACACAATGTACAGCAAATAAAACAAAAGGAGGAGAAAACAAGGGGAATTAAGAGACAAATAGATTAATTAACTTGTTTGAAATCTCCAAAAATAAATCAAATCTGAAGAAAAAAATGAGACTCCGCATAAAGTTCATTGTTGGTGATGGTTGTTTGTCAGTACTTAAGACTTATATGAATGGGCAGGGAATATGGACCATGTGCAGGCAGGTGGGATTAATTTAGAATGGCATCATGGTCAGCACAGACGTGGTGGGCCAAAGGGCCTGTTCCTGTGCTGTACTGTTCTACAGAAGTCATGTTGTTGATGAAAGATCTTACATGCCATTTCAAAGTGCCATTTTCTAACTTTGCAAAACAATATATTTGAACCCTATGGCAACAACTGCCCCCTAGTACTTCTGCAGTTTAAATGAAATATGTTGGATTTATTTTCTTTTTTACCAGACTCAACAACATGAGCTAAAACCTGGTGGATCAGAAATATTGGTTACCAACAAAAACAAGAAAGAATACATTCAGTAAGTGGTTTTGAACTTCTGAAGCATGTTCTCATTTGTGCTGGCGACAGATATTTTAAACTCACTTTAACATATTCATGTGCATTTTTGTGTTCAATATTTTCCATTCATGAAGATAAATTCTCCCTTCTGGAGAATTTCCCTGCTTTGAAACACCTGATGTCAGTCCTAAGCAATCCCAAAAAAGTCTGCGAAATTGTTGTTTTCCCAGCAGTCAGTTCTTCAATCCAGCCTTAAACTGCCTGCTTCCATGTGCAACTACTGACAGTTGGTCCATTCTCAGCATGAATTGTCTTTGAAAGTTATGTGAGTGAGATACCCAGTGAAGCTGGCTTTGTGGTGGTGACTGGGATCAGATTATTTCTCCAGAGTTTGCAGATATTCTTAACATGGGACTTTGAGATTGCAAAGAAATTGATTTTTGTCAGTTTAGGATGACCCAAGGATGAGAGGAAAATACTTAACATTGCTTGCACACAGTTTGTAAATGCTCCTCTCATTAAAATATTGTGTTCTGAATTTAGAAACGAGTGATGTGAGGTTCAGCAAAGTGGTATGTCACTGCTATTTTGTTTTTATTCTGTTTTAGCCTTGTGATGCAGTGGAGGTTTGTCAATCGCATCCAGGAACAAATGAATTCTTTTAAGGAGGTAACAAGAATGTTAAGTTTTTTTTTTTTTTGTTTTTTTTTTTGTTTTTTTAACTTGATCTAACTCCATAGATTAAAATCAGCCAATACATAATCTAAGATGTTGTGTAATGAATTTAACTTTGGTGCTGAGGTTCCTTTTAAGACTTGAATCATTTCAATATGACAAAGATAAAAGGAAAAGAAAGGTGAAGTGATTCCATTGACCCAAGACTAACATCCCAATTTAGTTTCCGATTCAAGATGATCCTTGTGTTAAATTATGTGGGCCTGTGGAATTATTTTTCCCCACATCGCCCTGATAGTCCATGTTTTTGTAGGTAAATCAAGTGGTGCCAGCCATTCATTGTACTTTCACTTATCCACTTGACTTTCCATAAGGGTTTGCACTAGAACTTACAGAAACTAGAAATAGACATTGGCACAATGTTCTCCACATAGTGCCCGAGACCTGTCTGAATGGGCAGGAACCAATGTCTCTCCTTAGCCAATCAATTTAAAGTATCTGAATGAGACACATAGAATCTGAAGTAGAAAGCATACATTATACTATATAACTCAAAGCCAAAATACATACAGAAAGTGAAATTAACAGGGGAGAAAAGTGGTATTTAGAGAAATGAAGGAGAAATTGGCAGGTATGATGTTGTGGGTATTGCATGGCTGCAAGGGGATCAGGGCCAGGAAGTAAATAGCCAAGGATAAGCGTCCAAAGGATAGGCAGATGGGCAGAGGTATGGGGTTGCCCTGTTAGTAACAAATAAAATTAAATCAATAGCAAGAAACGATATAGGGTCGGAAGGCATATAATCTGTATGGGTAGCGTTGAGGAACTGCAAAGGAGAAAGGACCTTGATGGGAGTTATGCACAGGCCACATAGCAGTAGTCAGGATGTGGATCAGAAAATAAATCAGGAGATAGGAAAGGCATGTCTAGAAAGGCACTATTAAAATAATCATTAGGGTCTTCTATATGCAGGTGGACTGGAAAAATCAGGTTGGCAGATCCAAGAAAAGCAATTTATGGAATGTCTACAAAATGGTTTGTTTTGGAGCAGCTTGTGGTATGGACCATTAGGGAACAGGCAGTTTTGGGATTTAGTGTTGTGTAATGAGGCAGACTTCTTTAGGCAACTGAAGGTGAAGGAACCCCTACGGGGCAGTGACCACAGTATGGTAGAATTTACCCCGCAGTTTGAGAGGGAGAAGCTTGAATCAGATGTAAAGGTAACAACAAAGACATGAGGGAGGAGCTGTTTAGAGTCTAATGGAAGGGGAGCCGAGCAGGGAAGACAGTGGAGCAGCAATGGCAGGAGTTTCTGAGGGTAATTTGGGAGGCACAGCAGAAATTCATACCAAGGAAGAGAAACATACTAACGGGAGGATGAGGCAACCATGGCTGTTGAGGGAAGTCAGGGTCAGCATAAAAGCCACAGAGAAAATGTACAATGTGGTGGAGAGTGGCGGGAAGCCAGAGGATTAGGAATCCTTTACAAAGGAGCAGAGGATAACTATGAAAAAGCAATAAGTGAGGAGAAGATGAAACAGGTAAGCTAGGTAATAATATAAAAGAAGATTGAAAGTCTTTTTTTTTTTAAGATATACAATAGGTAACAAAGGCAAGAGTAGACATTGGACCACTGGAAATGAGGCTGGAGAAGTAGTAATGGGGAACAAAGAAATGACAAAGGAACTGAATAGATACTTTGCATCAGTTTCATAGTGGAAGACACCAGCAGCATTCTAGAACTTCAAGAGAATTGGGGCAGAGGTGAGTGTGGTGGTCATCACTAAGGAAGATGATGCTGGGGAAGCTAAAAGGTCTGAAGGTGGATAAGTCACGCAGACCGGATGGACTACACCCTAGGGTTCCAAAGGAGATAGCTGACGAGATTGTGGATGCATTGGCAGTGTTATTTCAGAAATCACTGAAGTCAGAGAAAGCCCCAAAAGAGTGGAAAATGGCTCATGTAATACCACTTTAAGAAAGGAAGGAGACAGTAGACAGGAGATTATAGACCAGCTTGACCTACATCACTGGTAGGTTTTTAGAGTGTATTATTAAGGATGAGATTGCAGAATATTTGGAAGCGCATTGTAAAATAGGGCTGATTCAGCGTGGCTTCATCAAGGGGAGGTCATGCCTGACAAATCTATTAGAATTCTTTAAGGAGGTAATGAGCAAGGTAGATAAAGGAGAGCCAATGGACACGATCTGTCTGGATTTCCAGAAGGCTTTTGATAAGGTGCTGCACAGGATGCTGCTAAACAAGTAACAATCCCATGGCGTTAGGAGCAAGGCACTGGCATAGAGAGAGGATTGGCTGACTGTCAGAAGGGGGAGAGTAGGGATAAAGGTGTCTTTTGCAGGAATGCAGCTGGAGAATAATGGAGATAACAAGCATGGGGCTGGATGAACACAGGTCAAGCAGCATCATAGGAGCAGGAAAACTTGACGTTTCGGGCCTAAACCCTTCATCAGAAATGGGGGAGGGGAAGAGGGTTCTGAAATAAATAGGGAGAGAGGGG
>JAHRHZ010000048.1:14626943-14684253 GCA_024137785.1 Ginglymostoma cirratum | reverse complement strand
TCATCCAGCCCCATGCTTGTTATCTCGGATTCTCCAGCATCTGCAGTATCTTTTATCTCTGGAGAATAATGGAGTTCTGCAGGGTTCCATATTGGGACCACAACTATTCACATTAAAAATCAATGATCTGGACAAAGGAACTGAGGGCATTGTAGTCGAGTTTGCAGATGACACAAAGATAGATGGAGGGACATGTAGTATTGAGGAGGCAGAGAGGCTACAGAAGGACTTGAACATTCTAGGAGAGTGAACAAAAAAGTGTCAGGTGGGATATAGTATGGGAAAGTGTGAGGTTATGTCCTTTGGTAGGAAGAATATATGCATAGACCATTTTCTAAGCAGGGAAAGGCTTTGGAAATCTGAAGCACAAGGGGACGTGGGAGTTATAGTTCAGATCTCTCATAAGTTTAACATGCAGATTCAGTTGGCTATTAGGAAGGTAAATGCAATGTTCGCATTCATTTTGAGAGGCATGGAATACAGGAGCTGGATGTACTGTTGAGGCTGTGCAAGACTCTGGTCAGACTGTATTTGAAATATTGTGAGCAGTTTTGGGCCCTGTATCCAAGGAAGGATGTGCTGGCCTTGGAGGATGCCTTGTAGTTTCCTTGTCTTTAAGGGGGGAAATTGTACTTTTTTTTTTCTAGTGGGTATCCCTTAGTTAAGCATTTCAAGTTTGTCTTTTTCATGTATTTTAATGAGCTGTCTTTTAATGAAGTACAACTGCAGTGGATGTTTTTTAGGATCAGAGCAAGTTGAACAGCAGCTTTTGATTTTTCCGATCTAACTCTGTGTGTACGATCTAATCATTGCTGTCTTAATAACTTAACAATGGTCATGCTATCGGAAGGGTGTTGTGAAACTTGAAAGAGTTCAGCAAAGATTTACAAGGGTGTTGCCAGCGTTGGAGGGTTTGAGCTATACAGAGAGGCTGAATAGACTGGGGCTATTTTCCCTGGAGTGTCAGAGGCTGAGGGATGATGTTGTATTTGTTAATAAAATCATGAGGGGCATGGATAGGGTGAATAGACATGGTCTTTTCCCCAGGGTAGAGGAGTCCAAAACCACAGGGCATAGGTTTAAGGTGAGCAGGAAAAGATTTAATAGGGACCTAAGGGGCAACTTTTTACACAGAAGATGGTGCCTGTATGGAATGAGCTGCCAGAGGAAGTGGTGGAGGCTGGTACAATTACAATATTTAAAAGGCAATTGGATGGGTATATGAATAGGAAGGGTTTAGAGAGATAAGGGCCAAATGCCGGCAAATGGGGGAGTAGATTAATTTAGGATATCTGGTAAGTATGAATGAGTTGGATTAAAGAGTCTGTTTCACGTAGTACAGCTCTATGACCCTATGATGACATCCATTATTCTTCCTTTAAAAAAAAATCTGGCCAATGTATTGATCTCTACACTACATTCTTTTCTTGGACAATGCCTCATTGACAGACCTATTGATATAAAACACTTTGGACACTGTTATCAAAAGAACAAAGAAATATACAACACAGGAACAGGCCCTTCAGTTCACCAAGATTGCATTTTCTAAAGTAAAGACCTTTTGCCTGTACACAGTCCATATCTCTTTCTGTTTCCTGCCTAGTCATGTATATGTCAAGATGGTTCTTAAACGCTACTATTGTATCTGCCTCCACCACCACCTCTGGCAGCGCATTCTAGGCATTTTACCACTCTCTGTGTAAAAAAAAAAAACTTGCCTCTCGCATCTCCTTTAAATTTACCCCCATTTATCTTAAACCTGTGTCTGCTAGTAATTGGCATTTCTACCCTGGGAAAAGAAGTAACCATTCTTTCCACGTCTCCCGTAATTTAGTATTGCTAACAGATTACCTTTCATCCTTCGATGTTCAAGTGAAAAAAGTATTTTTTTAAAAATATTTATCCCCATTTTATATTTTTGTATTGTCAAAGTATTAATTGAGAAAAGCTGTCCACCGAATGAAATAAATGCTTTTTAAGTTTGTGCCTGACCTATGTTTTGATATCAGCATCGAGTCACTGCAGAAAGTGCACGTATCCGTGCATTAACTTAGTTTTCTTTGACTTTTCATTGTTTTGTGTTCATTAAAGTAATTACTTTGTGCTTTTGGGGCCTGATGCAAGTCTTATGACTTCTTGAGGTCTAAGGCACATGAACTTCATTAGAAAGTTAGGTCAACAAAACTTGTTGGCTGTTGCTGCAGTGAGCATCACTGATACCACTTACATCACGCATTGTTTCTGTTTTCAGGGCTTTTTTGAACTGATCCCACAAGATCTCATAAAAATATTCGATGAGAATGAATTGGAGGTAACTTCTTTTATTTTACTTGCAATATATTTTGAATATCTTTGCTTTTTTTGTTTTTTGATGATATTTGTACATTGGTTTCCAGCTATTAATGTGTGGACTGGGGGATGTAGATGTGAACGACTGGAGGGAGAACACAAAGTACAAAAATGGATACAATGCAAACCATCCTGTCATTCAATGGTTTTGGAAGGTAATGCAAGACTGGAAAGTCTAACAAGATACATTTGGTTGTTGCTTTAAACAGGATTTACAGGTTGTCACTGCAGTGTGACAGTTGAAACATGGGTTTCCGTTTTCCTTGCATTTGAGTTTTGTGACATAAATGTGCTGATTTTATTGCAAGGGACTTCTTTTAATCCAAGAAAATTCTTATTAGTAACAGACAGACATTAAAAAAAAATCCCCCTTGAACTGTCTGGAGAAAGCTAAGGAAGAAGCTATATCTGCTGGCCTTCCTTTCTAAAGGTTTAGAAACCCTTATAGGGAATAAAGGGGTGGAGGGGGGGACATAAATGAGTAGAGACCAAGAAAAGGAGCATTTAATTTCATAATTTTTTTCTGTGCACATTGGAACAAAAGTGTGAGTATGTTTACATTACTCTTGATGCCAATGGATGTTATTACCAGACATGCCTGATCCCAGTCAGAAACCTGGCTTGGTAGATCATAATTGTATTTGTTTTGACGTTAACAAAATGGTATCTTCTTAATCTGCAGCATTGCGTGCTTATGTTTTTTGCTTTAACAACAAAATGGAAGTTTATTACAGAAGATAAAATAGAACAATCCAAACTAGCAATTCATAATATAAATTCAATCCCAAAACATTCCTATAAAAATTCAAAACAAACAGAACAGCTTTTGTATACTACCCAAAACACCAGTCCTGGTACACTTCTCACATACCACTTGTTAGTATTCACACCAGAGTCTCTCTAATTCCTCAGTAGGTTTAAGACACTTGTGCTTTCAGCATTTAAACCGAAACTGCAAATGGCTTCTTCATAGAGCTGATAGACTTCAGTGACCACTTATCTTAAGTGACTACTTTGGGGTTTTAATCCCAACACTTCTGGTTTAGGACTAATACTAAATGTTTACTCCAAGTAATCTAATTCACTATCTCTATCCTTGCCTTCTCAGGAGGACTGCTGTATACAGGCATCCTGTCCCAAAGTCTTCACAGGACTAACATTATCATAAATTAAATGTTAACGTAAAATTCTTTCTATTCTCTCTCTCTTTCTCTTCTCCCCCCCACCCCCCTCTCTCTGTGTCTGTCTCTCTTTATGGTGTTTCATTTAATCTTAAAAGTAATTTCCAAAGCTCCCTAAGAAACCTTTGAGGTGCCATTGTTTACCATGCTGGGTCACAAGCAACCTATAATCAACAAAGGCCTGTTAGTATATAAACCCATTCGCCCCACAACCAGGCTTGAAAAATTGTTCTTAAAAATAATTGCCATTGTTACAGAAATACTTGAAATTATTAACTTCTGATACAGAAAAACGCATAAGTTGCTAACTCAAAACCAGAAATTTAACCTTACAGTAACTAACATACAAAATTGTACATAAATCCCATATTTTATATCACACAATTCAGTTAAAATCTCACAGAAGAAATGCCCAATTGCAAAACAGAAAAGTAAAATTGTTTGTTCTTATTTATAGACAGTGCTGTTAATGGATTCAGAAAAGCGCATTCGATTCCTGCAGTTTGTGACTGGTACCTCACGGGTACCGATGAATGGATTTGCTGAACTGTACGGTAAGCAGAGTTAGGAACATATTAAAGTTCATATTCTTTTAAATGGTGAAATCATTTCTCTGCTTCTCCAAAATTTGGATGATTTTCTTTGGAAATTAAACTATGCATTCATGAATATAGTCAAGAGTCCTGTTGTCAAAAGGTATTAAACAGTGTGAAGGTAAAAGTGTGTGTTTGGAGTTTGATCATGGATCAGCATGATCGGATTGAATGCTGGAACTGGCTAAAGGAACTATAGGCCTACTTCTATGAAAATCAAATAATTGTTCTTTTTTTCTTAAGCCGTATTCTTAAATTTATTTTTCTTAGGATCAAATGGACCACAGTTATTTACTATTGAACAGTGGGGAACTCCAGAGAAATTACCAAGAGCGCACACGTGGTAACTTTGATCTTTTGACTGTTTTGACAACTTTGGGGGAAAAGAATGATTAGATCAAGTCCCCAAAGACTGGAGGGTGACTAATATTCTGCCATTATTTAAGAAAGGCTGCAGGGAAATGCCTGGGAACTATAGACTGGTGAGCCTAATGTCCATGGTGGGTAAGTTGTTAGAGAGGATTCTGAGAGATAGGATCTACAGACATTTGGAGAGGCTAGGACTCATTTGGGAAGGTCAGCATGGCTTTGTTTGTGGGAAATCATGTCTCATGAATTTGATTGAGTCTTTTGAAGGGGTGATCAAGAGAGTATATGACAGCAGTGCAGTAGATGTTGTTTACATGGACTTTAGCAAAGCCTTTGACAAGGTACCACATGGTAGGTCGTTGAGTAGTGTTAAATCTCACCATATCCTGGGAGAGCTAACTAATTGGATACAAAATTTAGCTTAACGGTGGAATACAGTGTGTGGCATAGAGGGTTGTTTTTCAGACTGGAGGCCTGTGACCAGCAATGTGCCACAAGGATTGGTGCTGGGTCCACTGTCATTCATCATTTATATAAATGATTTGGATCAGAATTTAGGAGGCATGGTTAGTAAATTTGCGGATGACACCAAGATTGGTGGTATAATGGACAGTGACGAAGGTTATCTGGGAATACAGCGAGATCTTCATCAACTGGGCCAGTGGGCTGTGGATTGGCAGATGGAGATTAATTTAGATAAGTGCATGGTGTTGCACTTTGGTAAGGGAAACCAGGGCATGGCTTACATAGTCATTGCTAGGGCCCTGGAGAGTGTTACAGAATAGAGAGATCTAGGGGTACAGGTTCATAGCTCCTTGAAAAATGGAGTCACAGGTATACAGATTAGTGAAGAAGGCTTTCATCATGCCAGCTTTCATCAGTCAGAACATCAAGTATAGGAATTGGGATGTTTTATTGCAGCTGGACACGATGTTGGTGAGGCCAACCAGAAACAGTGCAGAAAAGATTTACTAGGATGCTACCTGGAATGAAAGGTTTGAGCTTAAGGAGAGGTTGGATAGACTGGGACTCTTTTTCCCTGCAGTGTAGGAGACTGAGGGATGACATTAGAGGTCTATAAAATCATGAGAGGCATAGATAAGGTAGCTAGCTGACTCCATGGTAGGGGAGTCTAAAACTAAAGGGCATAGGTTTAAGGTGAGAGGAGAGAGATACAAAATAGTCCAGAGGGGCAGTTTTTTTTCAGAGGATGGTGAATGCCTAGAACAGGCTGCCAGAGGCAGTAGGTGGAGGTGAGTACAGTTTTATCATTTAAGAATCATTCAGACAGGTACACAGATGGAATGGGTGTGAAGGGATATGGACCAAACACAGGCAAATAGGACTCATTTAAATTGTGAAAAGTGCGTGGCATGGGCAAGTTGGGCCAAAGGGCCTGTATCCATGCTGTAGATCTCTATGACTCTATGTTGCTAACTCTGGAATGTAAATGTCCATATTAATTACATAGAAACTTTTGTTAGCACAATATATAAAGAAAGTTGTTAACGCTTCTTTCAGTTTCAATCGTCTTGATCTGCCACCTTATGAGTCATTTGAAGAATTGTGGGAGAAGCTTAACCTGGCAGTCGAGAACACTGAAGGTTTTGATGGAGTCGATTGAGTGACCAAAGCTGGCTGATATAGTGTAATCACATCATCCAGCAAGTGTGCAGAAATGTGAAGCAAAGTATCCAGAAATGGAGTTTTGAGATGAAGTCTTGCATGTAGGGAAATGTCTCCTTTATTAAGCTAATGAAGCACTAACAGACTAAGTATGCAGTAACGCTACCATCAATTCCCTGAGCTCTCATTTCTAGAGCTGCGATGAGAAGCATCTTTCTTACAGACTGGTTGAATATGGCTAATTTGCCTGGACGTGCTTGTCATACCAACTAATAAATTATGGTATAAGTGCAGGCAATGAATCAAAAATCCCATTTAATTCAGTGACCTCACAATGCAGGCTTCTGATGTTTAATATTGTTCAGTATCTATTCTGTACAGCACCAATTATCACATGTCCTTAATTAGGAATGTGCATGTAAGATTCAACAATCTAGCTCCCTTGTCACTGTCACTCAGTTGAGAGTTGTGCATTTTTCCCAGTCTGTGTGCCAAGTCAGGCTGGTTTGCTGTATTGAATCACTGCAGTTTTATCACTTTAGTGTCATTCTTATTTTGGTAACCTCCTGGGTAAACTAATATGTAGCATAATGTCAAATTTAACCAATGGTGATTTCATATGTGGGTTAAAATTGATAACTCATACAGCTCTAATAAACTACTGAAAATTTTATTCTGTAAAATAACTTGGAAGATTACTCAAATGTGAATTTAGAAGAGAGTGAACCCAAATGCATGGAAGTCAGACTGGATAGATGAAGCTCTAGTGCCAAACTTCTGCTTTAAAATGTAATTTTATCACAAGCTACAAGATTTGCATTGAACTGTGTGTGTTATTTGTGAAACTTTTCTCATTGCTGTAATGGCATTTCTCAAAATGTGATTATGAATAATATGACTTTAATTATTAATGTTTTCAGAAACCATTTTGTATTTTTTACTTGACTATTAAGATTCCAAAAGCTGTACTTAATACTACACAGATTTTGGCTTTAGGATTTATGCTTGGAAGCTGACACAATTACAATGGTGCGTTTAAATTGATACAAAGAGAATGAAAAGAGGCTGCTGAAGATTCACTGGGTGTGCTTTGTCAACATTGAGGAAGACGACATTATAACAAACCCTGTTTTTGAAAAAAAACTTTCCGTTTTGACTACATTATAAAATAATGTTTCATTTTAAAGACTGTAAAGAAATCAGAAAAGCTAACTTGTTCTATGTTCTGAGATGTAATACTTTTAATAGTGAAAGGTGGAATCTGTAAGTTAGATTTTTTTTTGAAAAAGACAACCTATATCCGTAGTAAAACAGTGAAGTATGCTTGCTACTTTTTTTGAAAATCCAAGACAAAAAATAAGTTTTATAAAGTGGCAGCAGTTATTGTACCTTATCTGTGAAAATACAATAAGTTTATACTTTAGGAAGAAAAAGGTATTGGTTTACAGTCGGTTGAATCAAATGGCTAAACTTGAATTTTCTTAAGTGTCCATATCAAGGTGATTAAATGGAGGAATATCCACGCACTCAAATTGGAATTTTTGAAGAATAGTGGTTTTAACAAAGGTATTACATTAAAAGGTGTTAATCCTGTTTAGTTGCTGCCAGTCCAGGATGCCAAGAATGGAATTGAATATTGTTACAATTGGTCTTAATTACTTTTTTTCTGAGATTGATAAAATTGCCCCTCTTTAAAAGTAGCTTGGAATATATGTCAATTATTGGAGAATGTGTGTAAATATTACAAAGTATAGTGATTCCAAATTGTACATATTCTTTAAATTATATTTGCATTCTGCACAATATACATTGACTTCAGATTTGTAAATACCTTATGAAAATAATCCACTAACTTTTATCATTGCAATATTATAAAAATATGATGCATGCAATGTTATCTTTTGTCTTTAAGGTTATAATTTAGAATAGAATTTGAAACAAGAAAAACAGACTGGGTGGAAACAATTTTGTAAATACATATAGTGCACTTATAATTAAATTAATGAAATTCATCTGAAAGAGGGATTTTGTGAGAAACGCTGGGAAGTTGGTGGATGAAGCCTATTTATAATAAAATAGCCTCTTTAGTGCAAGTTGTGGTTTGGTTAATATAGAAACGATCTTTGAAGTTAATGTTTTGGAAAGTGTCATGTATATTGGTGCAAGATCAACATGTTTCAATTTTCTGTCTCTGCATTAATTGACTTTTGAGCATTTGAAGGTATTGCACTTCTGACACAGCCATATATCATAACTGTTAACTTAATGTTAATACGGTCTGATTTTAAAAAAAACCCACTGTGCATCTCCACCAAAAAGAAATCCCAGTGTGAACACAGTGGCTAGGTGATCTGCAGTCAGGTTTCTGCCATTGCCCTTTACAAAGTCTCCATTAAAATGTGTTTGAGATAACAACTCTGCTCATTACATAATTAACTATTGCACAGTCACCAAGTTCAGTCATCAGCAAGACAGCTAAAGCATAATTAGCATAATTTGGTAAAGACAGAATGAGACCTACTGAACTGAGATGATATCTGTCACTTATACAAAAACAAAGCCTCTCTGATATCCAACAGCTAAAGTGCTGCAAGACCTGAAAGCAGTGAAAATAGCTATGCAACAGACGGAGATGCTGTGCAAACAAACACTGGATAAACTTAAGTCAAAAATCCAAACTAGCTGTAATAATGGAAATCTATGAGCCACATATGAAAGGAGTTAGAGGGCATTTTGGCCTGCCAACACTCATGTTGCTCCTCTGAAGTCAGCAGTTGAAGAACAGTACTCGCAGAAATAAACAGTTTTTTAAAAATTCATTCATGGGACAAGGTTGTCTTTGGCTATGGCACATTAATTGCGCATCACTAATTGCCCGGGTACAGTTAAAAGTCAGCCACATTGCTGTGGGTCTGGAGTCACATGTAGGCCAGACCTAGCTAAGGACAGCAGATCCCCTTCCCTAAAGGACATTAGTGAACGAGATGGGCTTTTCTGACATTCAACAAAAGATTCATGGTCATTATTAGACTTTTAATACACTTTTTTTTGAAATCAGATTCCACCATCTGCCATGGTGGGATTAAAACCCAGGTCCCCAGACCCCCAAACCTGGGTCTCTAGATTATCAGTGCAGCGATAATACCACTAGGTCATTGCCTCCCTGACAATTGTCCCACTGGGCCAAACATCGCTGTGATTGAGAATACTATGCTGTAATTCCCCACTCAGCAATCAGATTGCGATAGGAAAATTACTTGGAATTGATGTTTTAAAAAGTTAAACGCTCCATGTATCTTTTAACTGTTTTAAAAACTTTAAACAGTCAAATAGTCTGTATTAAGACAACGTAGTTGGTTTAAATCCACAGTATTCAAGGGAAATGCTGCCATGGTTTAAATATGTGACTCAAATGTTTCCTTGCAGTCCTTTGCAGTGCTCCTACTGAAAAGATATATTTTGAAGTGAACTTTACTAGCTTCAAAATCTCCCCACCCCACCCCCGGCCTCATCTCTTGACCAACCCTCCCTCTCATCCCTGCCTCCTTGACCTGTCCGTCTTCTCTCCCACCTATCCGCTCTTCCCACCTCACTGACCAATCCCCACCACTGCCTACCGGCACTCACCTATCGCCATCCCACCTACCTTCCCCAGCCCCAACCCCACCTCTATTTAATTAGAGCGCCCTTCCCCTCCCCCATTTCTGAAGACGGGTCCTGACCAGAAACATCAGCTTTCCTGCTCCTCTGATGCTGCCTGGCCTGCTGTGTTCCTGCAGTTCCACACTCTTATATTTTGAAGTGTGTTGTTGTCTTGTGGATAAATTTTCCTCAAATAACATGTTCAGGTTTTTAAAGATCACACTTTCTTCATTTTTAATTTTTCATCACTTAAGTTCTTCCCAAAGTTTTAATGCAGAGGTTTTACCAGTGAGATTTTGTGCAGTTCATTATCCAGATCTCTCTCCTTCTCTATATGCTGCACTTCAGTATCGTGACTTCCACTCGCAGCACCCTATATTCATAGCAGTGTACTGTTGTATGACTGCTCGGAACTACTGCTCCTTCCTGTATCCCCTGCAATGACCATCTTGTGCTCTGCAGTTTTGCTATGGTAATTTCTACAGTGTTTTCTTTAAGCAAGTTGAATTGTAAAGCTGCAGAGCCATGCCAGGCAGCACCATATGATCTGAGATGTACTCCAGTAAGAATTTATTATATTTTGCCATCCCTGCAGTCCTTAGAATTTGAGAATGACTTTTTAGCACTGCAACACATTCAGATCAGTTGAAAGTGAATTTGTTGAGCAGAAATTATCAAGATGTATCATTTCAGTGGAGGTTTCCTTTGAACCACTATGTGAAACTTGTCAGGATTAGTACCTATTCTTTTGTAATTGTATCGAGTACATTTTTAAATAAACAAAACTTGCGATGTGAATTGTCTTGACTGATTACTTGTAGGTCATTTTTGTATGTATGTTAAACCTCTAAGTAAATTTTGCAACTGACAGATTTAACAATTTCTGTTCAGAGCAGCCTGGCTAATTTTTCAATTTGTATGGAAAAACAGGTTTACAACTGATTAATGTCCTGAAGGTTGGAATCTAGTAGCCAGGGTGTTAAAGAATGAACTTGTATTTAGATAACCCTACAGTACCTTGTCCTGATGACATCTCAAATATCTTTGCAGCAAACTAATAACTTTTGTTGTATGTAGTTGCTCTTGTTACACAGGCATGTAAGATCCCTGTAACCATCTCGGGTGTCACTGAATAATCTCTTTGGCACAGTGCTGCTAGTCATTCTAGGAGCAGTTTCAGCATTGTATGTTTAAGATGAACCTATACTGCACAATAACTCTATACTGACAAACCATGGGTTTTACAAGAGTTGTGACACTGTGATGGCAACTGGAAACTTTATCTTTCCCATATGCCCACACATGTGCCTGTCTCCCTGGATACAGTACAGACCAAGAAAACAGTAAAGTGAAGCTAAATAGAATTCGTTAAGCAGCTTTACTTTGCAGACAGCACAAGTTGCATGTGCACAGAGAAGCAAGTATAATTGCATTTAATCCAAACAGAACAACTTATCTTTGTGCAGTATTTCAAAATAGTGAACTGATTTTGCTTCCCATTGCCAGTGGATTCTCTTGCTTGACTTGAATCGAATAACCACTAAGTACTCTCTCCTGCATCTCAACCAAATGGATTTAGGCAAAAGCCAACCCAAGTAACTCGGTTTAACACCCAACTGGCAATTGTGCACTTCTACGATTTGTTTTCACATCTTTATTCACAACAGGTTGGGCCTAAGCCCAATCACTGAGGCTCAGGGACTTTCCAACACGAGCGTTTATTGTTTACTCAGAAAAGTTAACAAATTGCATTTTGCCATTGGGGAAATTATTTTGATGCTTAATCCTTTTGCATTTTAATCACTGTTAATTTGTGCTTTAGTTGGGAATACATTCATGTTTTTAAACAAACCTTTAAACGTTACGATTTTTAGAAATATGATGGACTCAGAAGAATATTTTTTATCCTCTAATGGAATAGGAGTGTCACTACAAGGCCAGCATTTGTTGCCTATCTGTCATTATCCTTAAATAATAGCAGAAAATACTGGAGAAACTCAGCAGGTCTGGCAGCATCTGTGAAGAGAGAAATCAAGTTAACGTTTTATTCAGAATTAAGTATCAGATGTTGTGTTTCAAAAGAAAGAGTATTTGAATTTGATATTTATTGTTTCTCTCTCCACAGATGCTACCAGACCTGCTGAATTTCTCCAACACTGTTTTTATTTCAGATTTCCAGCATCTGTATTCTGATTTTATTTGTGTGTCAACTTGCTCTTGCTTCCTGAGCCACACTGCAAGCTGTGGTGTAGAAAGTGCTGTTAGGCAGGGACTGCTGGGTTTTTGATCCCGTAACAATGAAAAATTAGCAATATAGTTCCAATGTGTGAGACTTGCAGCTGATAGGACGCTGATGAGTCTGGTTCCCTTCTTGTTCTAGATTTCTAAGTGATGGAGGTTGAAGAGTTAGAAGGTACTGTCAATGGAGGCTTGCCTTGTTTCTACAGTACATTGTAGGAGGACAGGAGTAAGCCATTCTCCTTCAACATTAAATAAGATATGATTGATTCATGGTCAGAACTCCATTCTCCTATTTCCCTCTCCCCCCAACCAGCTAATGTATTCTGGGTATAGAGACATGTAGGAACATACTTTGGGTAAAGTACATAGTTACTATGTAGTGATGGAGGAAGTGAATATATGCAATGCAACCAACTAAGTCAGCTGCTTAGTTTTGTGTTGAAATCTCCTCCTTGTAGAGAAATGGTAGGCCACTCTTCCTAACCATCACTCAGAGTGAAAACATATCTAGCTCCTTTTTGATATCACGTTAATCAACAGGGAATGGGTGATTTTTTTTTTTAAACAATGGACCTATGATAGAGGAGGGGTAATGTCACACTCTCACATCAGGATTTAAATCCAGATTTTGGAATGAAGGTTTTTTTTTGTTCAATTTCCTACATTAAAATTAGTGATGTAGTCTCAACCTAGTGCATGTTGGCCATGAGCCAACAGCACAAAATGGTCCCTTATTTAGCACTAATTAGCCTTTCCATTCAGACACACTGCAGGGGTGGTTTGTAGCGAAAACAGAAACTCGTACGGTGGAGGGGAGCTTCTGAGCTTGGGATGCTGGCACTGAATAGGGAGAGTTTTATGTCCTATTATTTAAATCACTGGGCTTTATTTCATGCCTTGTGGTTAAGATTTGGAACCGTTCCATTTTCAGTGTTAACAACCTTCAGTTTGAATGTAAGAATTCTCCAAACTTTTTTTTAAAAACTGCTTTTATTGCATGATGTATGTACATCAAAAACACTAATACAATAGTGAATAATTAGATGACAATATGTAACCCATGGACATGCCCACCTAATTGGATACATACTGAGTGGTTTTATCATGTTTCTGACTTCAATCCAACCAAATAACCATCTCCCATCAGCAATAGTTTTGTAATATCCAAAAATGCTCAAACAAAATATATTCTTTGTTAAATTTCGATTAATGCTCCAATGACTTATATTGTGGGTAGTTCTCCACAATATCTCAGAATAATCATTCGTTCCTCTAGTGCTCCTGTGTGGCTTTGATTCTGATGTAATGCAGCTCTGGTTTAATGTTCACCATTATCCAAAGTGTAGCCTTCTCTTCCTTCAGGCTGCTCGGATGGAACTAATCCCATCTCCCTCCTCCCCTGAAACTATGTGCACAGATTTCAGAATCATCTCCCCATTGTGACATTGCATACTGTGCATAGGGTCAGAGGTTGTGAATACTTAACTCTCCGTTTGTAATGTGACAGGAGAGAGTGAGGTTCTGAATAGGGTGCTACATTTGCAAACAGCCAATGACGAGTAGATTAAATCACAAAAATGGATAACAATTCAAAGGTGCTGAATCTAGCAATATTTTCAATCATTGCAATTAGAATTCTGGAATATTTCAATAGAATCTACCTTCCTTTTTAAACGTTATCTCCTGCTGAACTGTACCTTTTAAAGATTCTGTTCACATTGTTTCATTTCAGGTAATTTGACACTGCTTTCTAACATGTTTGTCTTTTCAAATGGCCTGATTTATGTGACCAGCGAAGCTTTTCCTTGCGAATATTTGTATATAGCAATTAGAAAAAGTGAGTCAGTTTAGGCAGAAGTAGAATTAATGTATCATTTGTTTATGAAAGGATGATTTTGCTCATTGTGGGCATATTGAAGATGTAAGGGGGAAGGTGCATTCTGCGCTGCAATAAATAGTTCTCGTAACATTTTGGACACTTTCTCTGGATGAAAGAGCGTGTTCTGTAGCTTGGATTCCAACCAAAACGTTTACAACATTTGGCAGGAAAATAATTGAAAAGTTATCAAAAAGACACTGAGGAAGAAAAGTAATAAAATGAAAAAAACGCATTTATACGTCAGGTTCACACTTGAAATGCAAACACTAAACCTTCACTTCTTTGTTTGCACCAACAGATGTTCTCCTGTTTGTGGAGTTTTCTATTTCCATTTGATGTCCAGAATGTATATCAATGGAATGAAAACTTCTGCTTTCTGAATTGTAACTCTATGAATACGTGTATTGCAATAGTTAGTATGATATCATACAATTGCGTAAAAGGAGTAATAAAATATTGTTTCTGAATGTGTGATGAACAAAGGCATAAACATTACAGTTGAAAGCAGAATTGTCATTTTCAAAGTTAACCCTTTTTACATCAAAAACAGAGCTTAAATGGAATCTGAGTTGAAGTGATCAGAAATGTTTTATATCTTCAACATAAATATAATACACATGACAACTTTGATTTTCTGTCAGATCCTGTACTATTTAATGTAAACCTATCCAATTTTGGACAGCAATTTATTCTTCCCACCATTAAAATTCTCTTATGTTCCAAGTGATTGCTCTTCAAAAGATGTCTTATTAGCTATACCAGCTGCATTTGTGGGGGGGGAAAAAAACTAAAAATTAAAACCATTACTTTTTAAGGGTTGAATGTCCAAATTTTGATTTTTTTTTTTTCTGTTATGACTGCAGTGGTGAAGTGCTGAATGCATTCCAAGAGTCTGCCAATGTACTTTTAACCGAAGTAAAACATTTCTTTTTTAGAATAAAAAAGTTGGAACTATATTACACCATTTGGAGCAAGGTAGAAATATTTAATCATAAACACCAAAAAATATACAAATTCATATTTTTTTCTCCTATCACTATGCTTACATACACCAAAACATAGAGATTTACCACTATCTCATTACTAAGGCCTTTGCTCAGGCTAGCACAGCTGCAACCACTTTCCTTCCAGTGAATTTCTCTGTATTCCCTACCTCTTCAGCTCGTGTATCTTCCTTAAGGCACTAAAACAAACTGCAAACTAAATTCATGATGACTTCAACTTTAGAGCAAACATGAGTTCACAAAATTCAGTTTCAAAATTCTTGCATTTCATACTAGGGCGTTTTACACTTTTCCACATGATGGCACATAGACACTTCTAGATGTTCTTGTCTCTGTGTCCCTGGACCCTGGTCACTAAGCAATAGCAGCATTTATTTTACTACGTTTTTAACTACCAACCCTTATCTTTACACTTCACTGTTCAACCTGATTAAAATGCATGTTAAAAAAAAACATGCTTCCAGATTTCTTGGCATCAAACTCACAAGGACAATGCTATAAAATTAAACTAAGGCTATGTTTCCCCCCTCTTAACATGCAATATCTAAATTGAATAAAAGCAAAATACCCCAGGTGCTGGCAATCTGAAACCTGAAACAAACATACTGGAAAAACTCAAGTTCTGGAGAGAGTAACAGAATTAATGTTTCGAGTCCACTGACCCTTCTTCAGAATAGGCATTTGTTTCCAACTTAGTTATGCATTCTTCCTAACATTTCTGACAGTAATCTCATTAGCCATATGATCTGAAGCTGTATAATTTATCGGGTTTTATTCTGGATTCATTTCTGAGCAGGCTGATAGCGATACAACAGGAAATCATGGATTCTCACGAGTTACAGCTATCATCAAAAGAAGAGTTTCAAGCACCAAAGGCAAACTCTGTACTTGGTATTAGATGCCTTTTGTGAACCTTTATGCTTGTGCAACCTTCATCCCCCCAGAACTGATGTTCAAAAATTAATATTCTACGTTAGTATGAATAACAATTCATCAATTATAACAGGATTTATTTTACAAGGGAAAGGATAAAATAATTATGCTGATTGTACATTCTTTGTTCTGCACTTGCACAGGATGTATACTGGAGGAAATGCATATTATACAGTAACACCTAATCTTGCTCACATGGTATAATTCTCACATTTTTAGACGAAGTATTTTCCCAGTGTGATTCATTGGCACCAAGGTCCACAACAACTTTTCTTACATAATCATCCATTGTTCATCTTGTTAATTATTCAACCACCCCTAGTGTCTGTCTCTTGATATGAAATGAAAGGAGGTTAAAATGCTCACCCAAGCTTGGAATTTGCAAAATTCATGCCCATGTGCCATATTTAGACCCCAGCTGCACATCTGTTCGGTCACTGTAAGCCACGATCCACACTTCATTCTGCAGTCCCTACACTTTTCTCCCAGAGGAATGTAGTGTTTTCTCCTGCTGACTGACAAAGGGGACCACACCACCAGACCCAGTCAGCCTGGACTGAGACAGCCTCTCAGGTCAGTGTGGTGCTCTGGGTGAATGCCTGCAATGTAAATGTGTGGAACTCTATGGGAATGTCAGTATATATCAATGTTTATTAGTAGATTCAGACCTTTTATTCCCACTGGTAAGCCATTTATGGTTTCATGAATGCGTCATTTAGTATTTTTTAGGGTGACCCCATCCCATACAGATTTTGCTATTCCAGACACTGTCTAGATTGGCTGGTGGTTACATCGATCCTGACACCAGATTGAAAGATGAAACAGCAGGGAAAGAGATTTTTTGGCTGAAGGTTTTCTATTAATAAAGTCTAATTTTTAAGTAACATTCGCACTGTACAAATGCCAGATAATGACTATCTCCAATGAGAAACTCCAATGCAACACTTATCCCTTGACATTATCATCACTGACTTCCCCACTACCAACATATTGGCAGTTACCATTGATGATAAACTCAACTAGACTCACGATATAACAGGACGTCAGAGGCTAGGGAATCTGCATCAAGTAACTCATCTCCTGACTCCCCAAAGCCTGTCCACCATCTACAAGGTTCAAGTCGAGAGTGTGATGGAATACTCCTCAGTTGCCTGGATGGGTGCAGCTCCAACAACACTCAAGAAGTTTGACACCATCCAGGACAAAGCAGCTCACTTGATTGGCACCACATCCTCCAACATCCACTACCTCCACCACTCATGCTCAGTAGCAGCTGGGTGTACTACCTACAAGATGCACTGCAGAAATTTGCCAAAGATCCTCAGACGGCACCTTCCAAATCCATCACTTCCATCTAGAAGGACAAGGGCAACAGATACGTGGGAACACCACCCCTCCATCCACTCACCATCCTGACTTAGAAATATATTGCTGATCCTTCACTGTTGCTGGGTCAAAATCATGGGATTCCCCCAGCCCCACCAAGGGCATTGTGGGTCAACCTACAGCATGTGGACTGTAGCAGTTCAAGGCAGCAGCTCAACACCACCTTCTCAAGGACAACTAGGGACAGGCAATAAATGCTGATCAACCAGCAATGCCCATATCCCAGTGAATTAAAAAAAATGAGGTAGAATCAGCAACAACATACATTTATACAGGGGTTGCGGTTGGTTGGCTCACCGGGCTGGTTTGTTGTTCCGCAGACGTTTTGTTACCGTGCTTGGTAACATCCTCAGTGCAGTGCATCCTCTGCACTGAGGATGTTACTAAGCACGGTAACGAAATGTCTGCGGAACAACAAACCAGCTCGGCAAGCCAACCAACCTCAACACCCACAACCTGAGCTACAAATCTACTCCAAAATTTATACAGGGGCTTTAAAGTAATGCAACTGACCACAGGGTTTCGAAGGTGAAATTCTCAATTTAGTTTTGACACTGAACCACAGAAAGATATTTGGGCAGGTGACCAAAAGCTTGCTCAAAAAGGCAGGCTTTAGGAATATAGGGGGAAAGGTGAAGTGGCTGAGAAGTTCTCGAAATGAATTCCAGATTTTAGGAAGTGGCAGCCGAAGGTACAGACACCAATGATGGAGCAATTTAAATTGGAGATTCTCAAGAAGCCAGAATTACAGCAGTATTAAAACCTTGAAGGGTCATAGGGTTGGTGACATTAATAGAGATTGGGAGGATGAGGCTTTGAAGGGATTTGTGAACCAGAATGTCAATCTCACCAAAGATCACTCATTGGAAGATATTGGTTTAGTTCAAAAGAGCCTATGATAAATTGCATTACCTTTGTTTAATTGATGTTTAAACTATGAATATGAAAACTGGTTTTCAGGTAAAAATTGACAATGTTATGAATATTTGACTTCATACAGTAGTTACATTTTAAACAGGTCTCATAATTTATGGTAAAACAGAATGCCTTGAATTGGGGAATTATGAAATCATACTTAATCCTGCCTGGAGACAGGTGACTGTAATCTGGTCGTCATGGGAAAAAGGCTCAGACGGAGACCTACAGAAATTCAAGAGTTTGAGACAAAGAAAGTGCAACTGGGTATTCTGGACAGATGCCCAGACTCAGAGTGACCTGGAAAGGGAGAGAAACTGTTGCTGCTGCTGTACTGAGGAGGTTGATTAATCTTAGCCACAAAGCAGAATGCTGGTCACAGTGGATTTCCTGTTTGAAGAGTTGGGACTTGTTATGATTTAAAGACCAAGGAGTCAACAGTGTATGCCTCAATGGTGTGGCAGGGAGAATTGATCCTGTTGGAAAGTGCAAGAAATTCCTAAATTAATCCATGAGGCTACAAGTCTGCTGAGAGCATCACATAGTAAATAAACAGGATATGAAGTATTTTTGTAATTAAAAAATACTGTAGACGCTGGAAATCTGAAATAAGAACAGTGGAAGTTTTAAATGTTAGAATTGTGATATTGTCAGTCGAAGTTTTTTTTATCTCCTTTCAAACAATGTCAGTTTCTGCAGTAATTGAAGTAAATGCAACAGTGTTAGGAATTTGGTAATTTCAGATGACATTGTTTGTTGAACCCAAACTGCCCACCCAACATAACCCTTACCAATTACCATTCTCATTTATAAATGTAAACTGCAAATGTGGCACATTGCACTTACTCTTTTTCTCTAACATTGTGCTCGTCAACGTCCTTGACTATTACGCCACTGAATTTGCAGAGATGTTCATTTTAAAATATCCACTCGTAGCTGAAATATTTCTCTATAATGTCTCTCTAGCAAATAGAATAGAATCTGATTTTTTTTGCAGTACTGGAAATAATTGAAACACTTTGCATGCAGTTGCAAATTTTCCACTAGTTCTGGCAGTATAACACAGGTGGCCAATGTCCTTTTTATTTTAAATTAATTTTTAAATCATGCATGTACCGTTTTAAATCCTCCCAGCCCCATTGCTCTCCTGCTTTGACTAGCCTCACTCACTCGTCACAGCTCTGCCTAACTGTTTGATTGCTAACCCTGCATTTGCTCTCTTTTGTCCCCTGATCTTCTCTATCCCTGGTCTCCTAGAATCAGGGAGTCATACAGTACAGAAGAGGTTCTTTGGCCCATCATGTCTGCACTGACAAAGACTACTATGGATCTACACTAGTCCCACTTTCCAGCTCTTGACCTATCGCCTTGAATGTTATGACATTTCAAGTACTTTTTAAAAGATTGTGATGTTTCCCACCTCAACTACCCTCAAATCCCCACCACCGTCTGGTTGAAAAATATTTTTCTCAGTCCCTTCTAAATCTTTTGTCCTTAAAATTATGGTCCCTCATTATTGACCTTTCAGCTAAGGGGAATAGCTGCTTCCTACCCATCCGGTCCAAATCCCTCAATCTTATACACCTTTATCTGGTCTGCCTTCAGCCTTCTCTGCTCGCAACCTGAGCATAATGAGCCTCTCTTCATAACTAAACTGCTCCAATTCAGGCAAGATCCTGGTGATTATCCTCAGCATTCCCTCTAGTGCAATCACATCTCCCCTATCATGTGGCGACCAGAACTGCAAACAGTACTCCAGCTGCTGACTAACCAGAATTTTGTACAGCTTCAACATAACCTCCCTGCTCTTCGAATCTATGCCAAGACTGACAAAGGCAAGTGTCTCATATGCCTTCTTAACTACCCAATTAACTTCGTGGGGATCATAATGCTGAATCACAGAATCCCTACAGTGTGGAAACAGGCCATTCAGCCCAACAAGTCCAAACCGCCCCTCCAAAGAGCACCCTACCCAGACCCAGCTTCCTACCCCTACATTTCCCCATATCTAACCCACCTAACCTAAACTTCCCTGAACACTACGGGCAATTTAGCATGACCAATCCACCTACCCTGCACATCTTTGGACTGTGGGAGGAATCTGGAGCACCCGGAGGAAACCCACACACACACACACGGGGAGAATGTGCAAACTCCACACAGGCAGTCACCTGAGGGTGGAATCTAACCCAGGTCCCTGGCGCTGTGAGGCAGCAGTGCTAACCACTGAGCCACCGTGCCATCCCAATTGTTTGTAGATGACCCGATTCTGGCTCAGGGAAGCTACCTCACTGCGATCTAGTGAAAGTCATCCTGCCACCTTCAGGGATCTATGGACAACCGCCCCAATATCCCTCTGTTCCTCTGAGCTTCCCAGTTGTCTGACTAACAGCAAACATTGTCATGGGGCTCCACATCTCTTGCTGAATTTGTAATGTTTCTACTGAGAATTCCTCAGAATTTTAAACAATTCTTGATTAGTTTTTTTTTAAAATTAAAAACAAGACATTGCAGACACTGGAAAATTGAGACAAACACAGAGAATGCTGGAGAAACTGAGCAGATCTGGCAGCATCTGTGGACTGAGAAGCGGAGCTAATGTTTTGACTTTAGTAGGACACATCTTCAGAACAACACTGTTTCCCTCTCTACAGATGCTGCCAGAATGCAATTTATTTAAAACCAGCTTTCCTTCAGAATGTCAGATTTTTTTCAGTCTGAGTAAGATTTGAATTTCCCTAATCCTACCTGTCTCATGTTATTTGAATCTTAAAACTGCACAGGAAGCTACTAAATTAAAACAGAAAATGCTGGAGAAACTCAGCCGACCAGGCAGCATCTATGGAGGAATATTGTTTTGTTCCATGTGTACGTGCAGTTCTAGCTGTTGTTTAATCAACCAAGATCATTCAAATTGGAGGAGGAGCATCCAGGAAGGTGTCCAACACCTCAAGACTTGTCAGGAAAAAGCGGAAGCCAGGCAAAAACTGCAAAAGGAGCATGCTGCCACACCAGTGCCTCTCCCATCCCTTCCTTTGACCACCTGCTGCTTCAAGTGTAACAGAGCTTCAGTAGCCACATTGGCCTGTACAGCCACCTACAGAATTACCCTCAGTGGAAGAGAGTATTCCTTGTCTGTGAGGGCTTGCTAATGTTGATGACGAATCAACTGTCCAGGGCTGTTAAAACACACCTCTGGAGCAGGTGGGACTTCAGTCCAGAGAGTGTCCTGGCTTAGAAGTAGGGACAAACCATCACCCCACCATGAGAATCCTCAATTTGAGTCACTCTAGCCTGACCTTAATATTATCAAACCATTTAATTAGCAAATTAGATTTACTGAAGCGGAAGGAACACAAAAGATAACTGAGACTTTTTCCAGGAATATTGCATATTCCCCCAATTAATCTGGAAAATGCAATATCTTCCAGGAAATATGTTTCACCTGCATTTCATTTCAATGTAGTCTTTCGTTTTGTCTCGAAGTTGCAAACAAAGAAATCTTAGTCTAGTTTTGCTAACTCCTGTTTCGAGTGTCCCTATTTAAATAGAAGCTTCTGCACCCTGATTCGCTGCTGGGCTGCAGTGTTTAATCAGCGTGGGAGCCCCTTTATACAAGGGACAAACAGAGGCTAGTTTGGTTAATTGCCAGAATTTGGGGCATTATTTTGAGTAAGTGCGTGCTTCAGATTTGCATATTTTGTTAGCCATTGTTTTTTTTACTTCAATACGTTAAATGCCTGTGCTCAGTTATTCATGTGTTGCGATAGTGAAAAGCCCTAGACTAGAGATATGCATCTGCAGCTGGAGGGGAAAAAAAAATGGATCTGTCGCTAACAAATGGACATTTATTAAGAATGAATAGACTGTTAGTTGGAGTGCAAAAATAGAAGTGGCCACCAGGAGCCCCTCAAAACCAGAAGAAGCCAAGTGAAGTGGCGATCTATAAATAGAAACAAAGACACTTCTATACTCAGTGAAAACCAGAAACCCATTCTGGGTCAAGAGAGAAAAATTGCTTCACTTTTTACATGGTTAAGGCAGAAATGCGTTATTATAAATGAACAATGAAATTACACTTTAAGTAATGGTTGGAGTTTCGCAGATGGGTATCGACATTAAAATGGAATAGAAATAGCTGATTTTACCGTCGTTGACCCCACGTCAATCAATGCAAAAGTATGTAGGTTTAAAATAAATCTCCCAGATAAAGTGTGGAAACGGGGGGGGGGGGCGGAACTGCCTAAAACTTTTCTTGTAAGAATTCCAGTCTGTACAGAAGAGCCAATTGTCAAACTAAACAAATGTGGTAGGCTGAACATGAGACTGAATGAATTGCACGAAAGATTTAAAATCAGCTTTTGAATACATTTTAGATGGGCTAAAATTTACAAAAAGGCTTAACGTTATTCAAAAATTCCCTTAGCATGTATATTTGAGGAAGAGAAAGAATCTTATTAAACAATGTTTAATTATGGTATCCCCATGTCTTAGTAGGCCATTCTCAGTGTGATATCCACACCAGGAGGCACAGGCTGTGCTGGGGCAGTTGCTGTTACCTAGGCAGTGAAGCCTATAGCAGCAGTGACAGATGCAGTGGGCTTCACTGCTCCTGTGATAGGGGGAAAATATGCAGCTCGGTTCCCCGGTTGTTCTTGTTATCTTGTTACTCCACCCCTCCCCCTGCCAACTTCTGGAAAATCTGCATTTGAGTGTTGGCTGGGTTTGAGGGAGAGGTACAATTTTTGCCTAGCAGTCACTTATTTTCAAAGCACAATAGAATAGCTTGTCAATCCACCAGTTACGTGATAGGAAATAAAACTGAAAGTTTGGATAACTACCTCCCTTCAACCTTCTTTCAATTCTGAACAGGAGTCATGTTCGACTTGGGACATTTTCTTGGTTTCTCCCTCCACAGATGCTGCTAGACCTGCTGACTATTTTTGGTACTTTCTGTTTTTGTTTCCACCCTCTGCAGTATTCTGAGTTAATTGTACGAATAGCTGCCTCGAGTTTGGCATTTAAATGTGGGGAAAAAAAAATGAGAACACATTACCAGTAAATGTTGCCTCATTTTTGTTTATCAAGTTGGACTGCAAGAACAGAACCAAAACAAAGCTGATGCGACATAATTCTCCAGGTCTGGGTTTGTACTTCTGAAACTGGGGTAATCAAAGGTCATGTTGACTAGCTCATGTCCTCTGTTACCAGGACCATTCTGTGTACAATTATTCTATCAGCAATGGTAGAATTGAATGCTACTTTTCCCGTTCTTGTGCATCGGTGTGTACAATCTATCAGATACCAATTAGAACAATTCAGTAATCCTGGTAATGTTAGAGCTATTGTGATTTGATACTTTTCTCATATTCCCTCCCAGAGAGAGACCTACAAAGGAAGGAGTCCTGTTGATCTTAGTAAATCCTGATTCACAGAGACACACAGAGAGAGGAGATCTTCACTGAGGTTGATCCAATTATTTCAAAGCTTTGTTCCCTAAACGCAGAGACCCTAGGCCACTAATTATATTGTGAGGTTCCTCCAAAGCTGTGTTTCAAGGATTAGAATATTTATTATGATCAGGCTCAGGCGCAAAATGTGGATTATGTCTCTAAAAGCAAGGAACCTCAAATACACTATGGATCCCAGAATCTAAAACAAAATGGTACCAAATCTACAGCCCAAATTTCTGTTTGTCAAAAATGGGCATTGTCTGAATTGAGACACTGGTTGCCAAGGGCAGCTGAATTCTGGAGTGGGACTCTCCCTCTAGTTTAAACCCATTGTTGGCACTTGAAAATGTTACCCTGGCATCTTGTCCTGTAATAACTGACTGGAGAGCAGGAAATCTGGCATTGGCACCAACCCTTAAACAGTATGGACTCAGAATCCCTACAGTATGAAAAGAGGTCATTTGGCCCATCAAGTCTACACTAACCCTCCAAAGATGATCCCACTCAGACCCCCACCCTATCTCTTTAACCTTGCACTTAGCATGGCCAATCCCGCACATCTTTGGTCTGTGGGAGGAGTCCACAGCATTCAGCAGAATGCCACACGGTCACTGGTAAAACACACAAACGCCACACAGATAGTTACCCAAGGCTGGAATTGAACCTGCGTCCCTAGTGTTATGAGGCAGTGGTGCTAGCCACTGAGCCATCCTGTATGACCATGTTTGAGAAGCTGACTAAGTGGAAGTTGTTTGATGATACTGATAATTCTGATGTTAAATTGAAATTGAAATTCTGATGTAGAAGGATGAGATGAGAGCATAGACTTAGAAGGACACCCTCCACTGAAGTTGCACCTGACTATATGGGGGGAGGTAACTGTCTGGGTTAATGCAAATCATCCAATTGTTTGTGGGATAACGACAGTGATGCCCCAGAATGCTTCATTGTCTGTGAAGTGCTTTGGTAATGAAAGGAGCTATATGATGACAAGTTTTTCTCTAATCCAAACAAGGAAGAAACATGCCATTATTAGGAAGAAGGTGATTCTAACATGCCATTATTAGGAAGAAGGTGATTCTAACCATAACTCCACAGTTTTGTTCACATTTCTTGCAAGAAAGGGAAATGTAATAAGCAGAAGTGTTTGTCTTGGCTCAGTTGTAGCACTGTTGCTAAGTAGCTGGAGTGCAAAAATGCAGGTTGACTCTTCAGTACAATATTCATGGAAAATGCCTGTTGGAGGTGCCATCTTTTGGAAGCGTTATTAAAACAAAGCCTCAGCTACTCTCTTAAACAGACATAAAAGATCTTGTTGGACTGTTTGAAGAACAGTGAGGAGTTCTTGATCTGATTTGCCATCTGATTTACAAATGTCTTTTAGAGAAGGAAACTTCCTTACCTGATCTGGCCTTCCTGTTACCCCAGACCCACAACAATGTGGTGGACTCTCATCTGGGCAGTTAGGGATGGGCAATAAATGCTGACCTGGCCTGTGATGCCCACTTCCTGTGAATAAATAAAAAAAAAAAAATCACTGAGAAGGGTAATCTGCAAGCAATGTGAATAGTTAGCCTGGAGAAACTCAGCAGGTCTGGTAGCGTGTGTGGAGAGAAAGCAGAATTAACAATTTCAGTCCAGTGACCCTTCAGATCTTTGTTTCGGATCTTCAGCATCTGCAGTTTGTTGTTTTAATTTTGACTATTTAGCCTATCTAGCCAAACATGGAGCTAAGTGAAGTAAAATACCTTTGTAGTATTCATGGAAGCTCTGATCTTTCTGAGAGACAAATAATTTCAAGAAATAAGGTATCGTTTTTATCATTTCCAATTCTACTTCAGCAAAAATTGCCTGATCTGACTAAGGTTTTCAGCAATTCCTCAAGGCTGGTTGTGTTGGCACAATTTGCATTGAAATGTTTTTGTGCACCTCAAATAGATGGAGTTGGCAGGAGTCCAATATACAGGTCATCAGCTTCATTCGCATTTACAGCTGATGGCTTCCACAACAACAACTTGCATTCCTGTGAAGTCTTTAACATAGAAAAATGTACCAAAGTTTGTCACAAGTTTGCATCGTCAAAAAACATCCAATGAGCCATTGAAGGATATATTACACTGGGTGATCACAATATGGGACAGAGATTGCTGGTGAAACTGTCATCAATACCTTTTGTCTCTTGTGTTGATGGCGCTAATGTTCCCCTGACCAGTCTCCTATCCACCAGAGAGGTGCATTTCAGGGAGCCATTTAAATGAGGAGAGGAACAAGAAGGGCAGATTTGGAATTTTAGAATGTTGGACCAAGGCAGCGGAAGGCACAGCTGCCAACTTAAAGTGAAAGATGTAAAAAAGATCAGAGTCTGAGGAACAAGAGTTTTTAATAGGTGTGATGCATCTGAGGAGATTAGAGCAATAGGAAGGGACAAGGTCATGATGCAGTTTTCAACAATTTAAATTTGAGAGGTTAGCAGAGTAGAAGCCAGTGTAGGTGAGTGAGATCAGGGTAGACGTGAGTGGGTGTTGGTATGGGATAGGATACATACAGTAGAAGTTTGGATCTATTAAACCCTGGAGATTGGTGGATAGGAGATTGGTCAGGGGTACATTAGAGTCATCAACACAGGAGGCAAAAGGTATTGATGACAGTTTCACCAGCAAATGGACTGAGGTGCAAAATGCAGTCAATGCTATGGCAATGGAAATAGAAACTCTGTGTTGTGTAAAAAATGAGGAGTTTGAAGTCTAACTGTGAGTTGATTGGGATACTAAAGGTGTGATCAGCCAAATTCTATCTGAGAGACTAGCTAGAAAGAAGGACGGACCAAGTGGTTAGGGGTCCAAGGCTTGTGGTGGGACCATAGGATTTGATCATCTTAATTTCTATGGGCAAGACACTCAGGCTAATTGAAGAGTAGATATTTGGAAACAACAGAGCCGTGGAAGGATCAAGAGCACTATTGGTGAAGTAGAACTGAGTGTTGTGAGCATACGTGTGAAAGCAGACCCTTTCTATGTAAATGATGTCACCATAAGACAATAAACAGAAGAGACAGAGGGGTGGGGGGAAGCTCAGATATATCATTGCACAGCATCGAGGCTAACGCTGTGCAGAACATACACAGAAATAGGATATCTGATGGGCAGAAACATGAGGCTAAAGTCTGCTATCCATAGGGCTGCCTGTGAAAGTCAGAAGATGACATATCTCACAATGACTTGTAGAATAAAATTTAATTTTAAATTAATGGCCTGTTTAGAGTGCAAAGAATCTTCTCTCAAGTTGCTTGAGTGATGGAATTTTCCAGGTGATTACTGTAACAGTCACTCAAAGTTGCCATTTCTGTACTAATCAGCAGTTAAATCCAAATGTGAAGTTTAATGAATACCAGTGAGCCGAGCACTTGATGAATTGTTATACTATCCAGCTGGAATGTGTTCCTTTGTTAAGCTGATTGAAAAATATAAAAACTCAAGTGTTTTCAGAAATATTACTCATGTTAAAATTGAGAATATTCTATCAGTACAATTTTTATCTTTTTTGTCTTTCATTGTGCGTTTATATATTGTACATTTTTTTGCATCTCCAGTTGTTTCATTTAAACACTGTTCACTGAAACAGTATCTTTTCCCTCTGCCTCTCTGTATTTGGACCTGGACCTGGACCTGAACGTGATGTCAAGTCCTACCTTGAAACATGAGCCAATGTTCAGACTTTGTTTTGAAGTACTTATTAAAAGTAAGCCCATTATTGTTAATTGCATTATTTTAGGTTAAGTTCATACTATTGGAGGGCATTGATTGGATAGTTACTTACTCAAGTAACTATCCAATCAGTTAGATGTAAAGAAACACTGACACAAGGATTGAATTGAGTGAGGAGATATATACCTGTCATGTTGTACTGTGCGAATAAATCTAGCCCAAATAAAGAGTAGTGGTTTATGATTCTTTCTTCATCAATTGGCTATCAGGAGGTTTCTCAGAAATTTTTTCCTCTAGTTTCAACCTGCACTCCACAGATTATCTGAGAGAAACGTATAGATGTATAATGGGAATACTCCCCACGTTGCCTGAATAGACTCAGTCTACAAAATGCTGGAAATTGCAGCCACAGGTGCTGGTTTTGATCTTCACTTGGCTCTGCAGCTGAAACAAAAACCCGTCAGAAAACTACACTCAAGCCTCTGATTTTAGAAAAGATGCATTTATGATGCTTGGGTTGTGCTTGGTTTTGTCATCTCTGGGTAAATCCCAAAACAAAGACATTAGGTGGCAGTCTGGTGGCTTATCAAGAAGCACCCTGACTCTGAGTCAGATGCTGTGGGTTAGAGTCCCACTCTGGGGCTTGTTGGCTATAGGAGGAACATTCATGTCATGGTTCAAAGTTGACAATTAGCTGGCTAATCCTTCCAGTACATCCCCGCTACTCCCTAAATGGGAGGAAACAAGTGTCGTGAGACACAGAAAATACTTCAGATTTTTAAAAAGAAAATTAAGGTTCCTGAACTATAAGTTTAAAATGTTTCTAAGAAGCACAACTCAAGTGTAATAAATGAATCTTTCCTAAAACCAGAAGCTTGACTGTGGTTTTCTGAGAGTTATTTTTTCAGCTGCAGAGCCAACTATAGATTCACAATTGTGGCCAAAAAGCTGGTGTAAAATGATCACAAACAGCTTGTAATTAAATCATGTGGGGTTAATTTCTGATGAAATGAGCTCATAAGGCTATGGCATTTTGAGTCAATCTTCCCCTAGTGAGGGCTGTGTTTGCTGATCTCTGTAGTTAGAGTTGCAGCATGGACAATCTCACCCACTCAAAACAAAATGTCAAGATTTTGTTTCAGTTTGAAGTGATGGATCAGTTGTGACTTTTCACGTAAGAGTTTGGGAAGAATAGTTTTGGTGCAGAAAGCTAATTAAAGAGGGAATTAAAAAAGCAATTGAATGTCGACGAGAAATGCAATAAATGGTCTCTCAAAACTTAAGCCAGTTCCTGTAGAAACAAAATGATGGACTGAATTTTACCAGAAATTTTGGTGAATTTCATGGAAAATTTCACTGAGTTTCCTCATGCTATCTATCTAAACTCATTGTATGACCAACGTGCCACACCGCTATGGTGCCCCGATTGTCATATTCTCCCACTTGCCACAGACAGACGTACTGGCCTTTGCTGGGATTTGCCAAGAGTCCTGGCACTGGCACCATATCAAAGTAGAGCTGTGCACCTGATCAAGATCTGGCAGTCTGCAGCTGCCCTGCACGATTCCTGTCAATAGCAACAGACATGTCAGAGGGATACTGGCATCATGCTTTGCTGACAGGGACTTGGAGCTCCTGGTGCACAAGGGCTGCTTGTGGTTGCAGCCTGTAGAGCGTGTCCTGGGGTATTGGTGCCCGGTGTTCAAGGTGGAGGGCTAGAGGAGCAAGCTGGAGTCACCAGGTAATTGCTCTCACTTTCTCATTGGGAACGGTCACTGTCTAATTTCGATCCAGCAGGTGGGAAAGTGGGAAACTGGGAAACTGGGAAACTGCACATCAATGAGGTGAGATAATATCATAATGTGGATATCGCATTGCTCACCAGCGAGAATCTCATCTCAACATTCAACAATTCATTGGAAAATAGGACTTTCTGCTCTTGACTTTGTGAATCGACTTACTGCCAATCTCATGTGATTCTTTTAACTTTCTCATGAACGCCCACATCATTCAGTGGTAGAGAAAATTCAGCCCAATCAATCTAACCCCATGAACATCACAAGACAAACATTGTACTTTGTGATCCAATACTAAGTATGCTTTATACAGTGAATTTCCATTGTGATGTTCTTGGTTCGCAATTCTATCACATGTGAATCATGTTGAATTGTCTAAATCTATTATTAGTGCACAAAATATTGTAATTAGCCAGACCTGGGGCCTCTTGTCCAGTGCATTTTCTGTTGTTAGCACTACACCTTTTGCAGACATGAAAGCTACTCAGTCATATGTTAATGTTAAGATGACTTTTGATCGAAACTTATTTGAAGTATTTTTAGGACATGCAGAACAGGTGATGTGATGTTAGTCGAAAACTATCATTGTCAAACTGTGTGAAATAATTAACATTTACTTTCCAGCCCAGTAGTAAACAGTTTTCACCATGTTCAACAAGATCTCTCCAGTTTACCTAACTGTAACATTGTTTAGATTTGTAGGAAGAAATAAGATCACCTCAGAATTTTCAAAAATATTGATATTGTGCATCATCTGGGTACTGTAAAAAACAATAATATAAATAATGCAAATATGATACAACTTAAGTTGAAAAAATAATTATTCTCTATGTACAGAAGTTTGAATCTTAAACATGGCCAACTGCACATAAAAATATCATGGGATGTTAGATAGACTCATTTCAGGGAACGTATTCAAAATCTTTCCATAAAATAAGGCAATACTCACCGAATGAATTGAAAATATCCCAATTTTAAGACTTCAGTTCACTTAAAACAGCATCAAAAGACAGTTGTCTTCGGTGACTTTCTCTCTTTTTCTGTTTTAATTCAGTAGTAAACTACATTCTGCTCCACTTGAATGCAGACAATAAATGTACAATTCTCAAGGGGTGGGGGTGGGGGTGCTAGAACCTATCCAAGACAGAATAACAATTATTCCTCTTCAACCACCTGCCTCTCGAAGGAGCAAGGAAACTGTGTTTACAGTTATGCATTTGGTTACTTAAGGGCATACGTCAGGTTTTAAAGCTTCTCTTTTAAATCAGGGTAGGTTGTCGTCCAGCTGCTGTGGGTTTTCATTGTTAATTGTTATCAAATGTTAATTAAAAATCCTAAAACTTGTGCAAAGTGGTTTCCTGTGTTTGCAGTTGAATTGCCTAGACAACTTTGAAGGAGCTATGCTCCGTTGATTAAGCGGTGTGGCAGGCAGTGATTATAACCTGCGTCCGTAGGAACATTTCCAATGGAATTTTCCTGTGGGTGGATGTGAGGGTTTACTGATGAGGAAATTAGTTCTGGTCACCAGGATACTACTTTACTCATCTAGTGACAAAAGCTTGATTTGAAGAGTTTGATTTTGCTCTGGCAATTCTTTAACTGTTGTTATCTGTAATGCCACCGGGATCTGCGCCAAAATAGACACGCAATCCAGCAGGAAAGCAAGGGCTTGTTTCTAAAAGTGGCAAAGAATTAATAAATGGGTGGTGCACGAGGTTAACACATTGGACTTTCACCTCCATGAACTGGATTCAAATCGAGGCCAGACTGAAATTCTGAAAGTTCTCTCCTTGCCAACAGCACGGGTCACCCGTGAACAAGTTTAAATCAGCACAAAATTGTAGTGACACAAAATTGTATGAGAATGACAGCATTTCATATTGACATATAACAAAGGACAAACAGTCCTGTGATGCAGTGGTAGACCATAAGATGTAGGAGCTAAAGTAGCCCATTCAGCCCAAAAAGTCTGCTCCACTATTCAATGAGATCACGGTTGATCTGATAATCCTCGATTCCACTTTCCTGTCTTTTCCCTATAATCTTTGATTCCCTTACTGACTAAAAATCTATCTCAGCCTTGAAAGTACTTAATGACAGCCCTCTGCAATAAAGAATTCCACGGATTCACTAACCGTTGAGATAAGAAGTTCTTCCTTACCTCTGACTTAAATGAGAATCCATGTATCCTAAGATTATATCCTCTGGTCCTAGACTCTCCCACAAAAAGCGTGCTCCTACCCCTGGGCCAGAAGGCTTGGATTCAAGTCCCACCTGTCCTAGAGATGTGTGAATAACCTGTTCAAACAGGTTAATTACAATTACTCTAACAAAGGACAGAATGGCCTGGACTTTTGTGATCAGTGGTGAAGGAAGAGTTCTCGCAAAATACTGTCCACAAGAATATAGCAGTCTCTGTGACACAGATTTACCTTTCCCAATGGTATTTTAAATGTGGTCCAGACAACGTAATATTCAAGTGTGCAGCAGCAGACATGTTAGCAAGCAGCGTAAGCAACTAAAGTACAGTATTCACAGAGAGCAAACCCGGAAGTTAAAAGCTCTGGATTCCTTTACTTTTAGTTTAAAATTTCAAATAGTATAATAAATGATAATAAATCAAGATAGATTGAGGGCGTTTGGCTGTAATTACAAACTAGGCATGCTAACAAAAAAATCAAACGTATACCTTATTTAAGAACGTGCAGCTTTTTAAAGGTCATTTGCAGAGAAACCAGCAGAGTAAAAGTGGAAGTTCGCGCCATATCAAATATTTCCCATTGCTGCAGCCTCTGGACCTCAGGAGAAACGAACAATCACTGATGGCAATGTCTGAGTCTCTGCATTATTCTGTGCATGCGCAGACTCCTGAACTGCTGTCAGTTTCAGTGCAATAATGTCAGTAAATGCTGCCAATTTCCTAATCAGCACCATAGCCAAAACCAAGCCAATCTTTTAGATATCTTTTCATCAACCCTGTTCAAACATGTTATGACACACCTCCTGGGAGGTTGGACTTGAACCCAGGCTTTCTGGCTTAGAGGTAGGACCATACCCTCTGCACTGCAAAAGCTCTCTCTCAAAGATGACACCCCACTACTGTTTATCTAAGTGTTGATTGGAAAACTAGCATATGGCTGGAAGAATGAACTAGCAATTGAGGAATGTGGAGATTGCTGCTGGAAAATTCTACCTTTAATTCTCTACATAGTTGGTCAAGAATTGAGACCTTTTTCAAAAAAGAGGTTAATGTCATCAGGAATTTCTGGCATGCAAGTCAGAAATTCCTCAACTCAATCAGCAATCAGGTTGGTGTCAGGGATGGTGACAGATATGTCAGTCCAGAATTGATTATGGTTAAGGTTCAAAACTTCTTAACCTCACAGAAAAGCTACAAATTGATGATAATAAAAGCAAAATACTGCAGATGCTGAAATAAAAAAAAGTGCTCAGCACTTGTCTCAGCAGATCTAGTAGCATCTGTGGAGAAAGAATCCGAGTTTATATTCAGAGTCTGTTTATTCAGAGCTCAGAACTGAATTCCAAAGAAGAGACACCGGACACAAAATGTTAACTGTTTCTCTCTTCACAAATGTGACCAGACCTGTTGTGTTTGCTCTGCACTTGCTGTTTCTGGATAAAATGACACTGCCCTACAAACTAAAGAAAAGGATAATTATTATATAGATAATTCCAAAAGTGGCATCACCAGTACTGGAGAAATGTGCATCTCTGATATTGGCTAGAAAATCCAGTTTACCAATACACTTATCTCACGTTTTCGATATTCCTGGTTGCAATGACTCCTTTCAGGTGCTTTTTTCCCAATAATACATGTAAGGAAATATTATCAAAAAGGCATCATTCAGACCAACAGACAGATACTATGGATCGTCTCCTAGAACAAAAATTAGATCTTTAAGAGAAAATTACTTCTTGGGATATTTGGGAAATTTATATCTGAAGACAAACATCATTAATTTATTTCTGTTTCAATGTAATATTAAACTACAAGTGTTAAATGGTTTTGTGCTTAAAATGGCCAATTTTTGCAGAATCATGGAGTTATTACAACACAGAAAAGAAACCATTTACCCTATTGTGTCTGTGCCAGCTCTCTAAATGAGCAGTGTACCTAGCATCATTACCCTGTTGCCTTCTCTCCACTACCCTGCACATTCTTCCTTTTTGTTGGATGATTGTATTTCCTCTTGAAGGCCTTGATTGAACCTGCCTCCACCGCATTCTCAAGTGGCACATTCCACACATTAATCACTCATGGTGTGGAAATGTTTCTCCTCGGGTCGCTTTTGCTTCTTTTGCTGATTGCTTTCAATCCGGGTTCTATTGTTCTCCATCCTTCTACCAATGGAAACAGTTTTTCCTTGTCTACTTGGAGACTGCTTTATGATTTTGAATCTCTTTAACAAACCAGTCAACAAAACAAACAGAATACTGGCTCACAGCCAAGACACACAAGTTGGGGATCAGTCAGGCTAACTGTTTGCCTCTATTCTAGAGCTACATCTGGGCTCCAATGGCCTTGGAGAGGTGTCCAGCAGGATGCTTGAAGCTTTCTGTGACCAGTGGGAAATGGAGTAGATTGTCGTCCTTTGGATTCCATTTTAATTTGCTTTGTCAAATTCCCTTTAAAATTTTGTTTTGGTCCAGCTCATTACTGGTGCCCCTTTCAGAAGGAGACACATAATCCCTCATAATTAGTAAAATCTTACAGCACCGAGGGGCCCCCTACACCCCAAAATTGCAATGGCTCAAGAAGTCACCTCATCATTTCCGTCTCCAAGGAAACTGGAGATCAGCAATAAAGTTTGGCTTAGCCAGAGACACCCATATCTCATAAATGAACAATCAAAGGAAGTGTTCTGAAGAAGAGTCATACTGTTTCTTTTGCTACCAGGCCTGCTGAGTTTCTTCAGCATTTTCTGTCTTTATTCCAGATTTCCAACATCTGTAAGATTTTGCTTATAATAACAAAAAAGCAAAAGTGAATGGTGAACCACTGTGGCCACATCTAGAGGATTGGCTTTGGCTCTGGTCACTGAGACACTGGGAAGTCGGGAGCTACCAGGGAAGAACCACAAGCTTAATCCCTGTCCCTGAGGTGTATGTTGCCAGGAAGTTCTGGAGAAATAGTTAATTATTTGTTGAAAGTGAGGAACTGAATTGATAAGCAAATGGTAAAGGGCATGGAAACCATGTCCAGATAGACAAATAAATGTCTTATTATGAAATAGACAAATAAATGTCTTATTATGAAATGGTTCACCATAAGTTTGGTATGTTGCATTATGAATAAAATTGCGAAAATAATGCAAACCTTTTAAGAAGTGGCAAAAAAATTAGAAAATAGTTGAGTTATCTGGTGTCCACCTAGGCAAGAGTGGATGAATCTTATAAATTAGTTCATAGCTGAGAAGCAAAAAACAGCCAGTTTCTTGATTGTTATCCTGTGTTTCTGACTTGCAAAGTGCACGTCTCTAATTAATGAGTGCAGACAGCATCCGATTTACCTGTAATGTCTTATATGGTCAGATCGTTGATACTTTTATCTAAGGTCACAGGTGAAGGATAATAGTTTGGAAATTAGTAATTTACCAGCAGACTGTTACCAATGGACTGTACCTCAGTAATAGTCTCTGTTTTTGGGAGATGGTTGGGAGAATTGAACAGGGGCTGGGGTGAAAGGGAAAAAAAGATCACAAAACAATTGGTTGGTGTGAACAATAAATACCTTCAGCTTCTATCAACAAATATGGCTTTCCTGTGGTGCTGTTATCGTGTTTCGGAGGCTACAAATAGCCGCATCAGAAACTGGTGGATGCCAAGAATCAGGTGCTGATAAGAAACAAAAAGAAACCTGGAAATGTTGGAAATCCAAAATAAAAGCAGAAACCACATGGGAAGTCAATCAGCATCTGTGGAAAAACAAATAAGTGCTGACCAAGGGCTACATGTCTGTAACTTGTTTGTTCACAGATGTTGAGTGATTGGTGTCTACTTCACTTTGTGCTTGAATAAATTACATGAATAGAAGAAGTAACTAGCACAAATTAAGTACAGGAAAGTGCCATAAAGTTGAGAATTGTATCTAACTTATTTATCTAAGAAATGACAAAAGAAATTACTTCATCTTTACAAGCTAATAAAATCCGTCTAATAAACTCTGTTTAATCTACTTAAAGAACAGCTTGTAACTTTGGTTAAAATAGTTAATAGGCTTGTTTCCTTGATTTGATTAGCAACATGTTTTGTACATTCAGCCCAAAAGTGTGAATTGTTTTTATCTATTACAAGAACATTTGGATGATTATCACTTACAGCCAGCTTCCTTACTGTTAATTGGATACCTATGTTTGAGAATTTGTCTGGAATCTTTGACATGAGGGAATTGTTTTAAACACTTGATGCGTTGAGGGTTCTGAGCTGTATTGGAGCTCAATCGTTAAGAGAGTTTCAATGCCTCCCTGTTTGAGGGTCAAGCTTGTGGAAGAATTTGTGAGAGGACCTATCAGGCTGATTTTGCAGTGCTGTAACCTGAACCCTGTTCATTGAATTGACAGAATCTCCCTATCTCAAACAGAATGCATTCTTCCACAGGGCTCTTGACCCATTACAGACTCTTTAATTGATGTATGAGGTTCTACTGGCAGTTTGCAGTCTTGCTCGTTGTAAGAAAGGTTAAAAACAACGGCACAAATACCTGAGTTGCTGCATGCTGCTGCCCAGATTTTGAGAGTCTGTGCTAGTGATCTGCACAAAACTCATTGGTGCTAATATAAGTCTTAGAGCAACCTGACTGGTTCATGTCATCTGAACTGGTTTGCTCTGTATTATAGTTTTGAATGTTGATTTGAAATTTTTATATTTTTTCACTAAAATCTTAGATTAATCTGAATTTTCCTTACAATGTTAATTATTGTTGCCAAGGAGTGCAAATTTTATGTGTATTAAAACTTTTACTTCCATTCTTTTTCCTACAATACCCATGCTTGTAGTCCTAATTTGTGTTGATCAGTACTGTACCATTTAAAAGATGTGCTCACCAAGTCATTTTCAACAACACGTTCCAAACCTGCAGCTTCTACTGCCGAAAAGAACAAGGCAAAAGAAACATGGAAACACCACCACAAGTCCTCCTCCAAACCAGACATCCCAGTTTACAACTATATCACCATTCCTTCACTGTCACTGGGTCAAAAACCTGGCACTCCCTTTCTAACAACACTGTGTACCTAAACAAATCAGACTCATTAGTTTAAGAAGCTGACTCACTATCAACCTCTTGAGGGCAAATGGGATGGACAATAAATACGAGGCAGTAATTACATTGTACCAAAGTTCTCAAAATTGAATTTCCTTCAGCAATAGCGCCATTCAATATATATAAGGCAATTTATTTCTTAAGGGCATACACTAATCCTAAACCCAGATAGTTTTGTCTATTTTAGAGACGATCTGTCTATGCTAAGAAGAAAGGGCAAAGAACTAACAACACGTTTTTCTTCACTCAGGATGTCTGAGAGTGCTTTATAGCCAAAAAAGTATTTTGAACAATCTGCTGTTGCAATGTATAAAAAGCTACCTCTGCTGTCCCAGCAATATGCCTCCTCAAATCTTGATGCTGATTTTGGCAACTCAGGTACTTTTTCAGCTTTGAACATTACTGGTTTAATAAAGTTTTTGAGAGGTGGAGCCTTCCATTTCTAAAGCTGTTAATCTGTTGCTCTTTGATGCATCAAATAACTGACTGACGCCATCTTTTCATGGGGAAAAGGTCTTCATTCTCTTTCCTGTGGAGAAAATACATAATATCAACAGTTCAGAACAACAGGATTATGAGATCAGCTACGATCTCATTGAAAGACAGAGCAGATGGGTCAAATAGTCTACTTCTGCTCCTACATAGAGTTATTGAGCTATACAGCGTGGAAACAGAACCTTTGGTCCAACTCATCCATGCCAACCAGATATCCCAATTAATCTAGTCCCATTCGCCAGCATTTGGCTCTAAAGCCTTCCTATTCATGTACCCACCCAGATGCCTTTTAAATGTTGTAATTGCACCAGCCTCCAGCATTTCCTCTGGCAGCTCATTCCATATATGCATCACCCTCTGCATGAAAAAGTTACCCCTTTGGTCCCTTTTAAACCTTTCCCCTCTCACCTTAAACCTATGCCCTCCAGTTTTGGACTCCCTGACATCAGGGAAAAGACCTTGGCAGTTCAACCTTTCTATGCCCCTCATGATTTTATAAACCTCTATAAGGTCACCCCTCATCCTCTGACGGTCCAGGGAAAATAGCTCCAGCTTATTCAGTCTCTCCCTATAGCTTAAACCCTCCAACCCTGGCAACATCCTTGCAAATCTTTTCTTAACCCTTTCAAGTTTCACAACATCCTTCCTATAGCAGAGCGAGCAGAATTGCACACAGTATTCCAAAAGTGGCTGAACCAATGTCCTGTACAACCGCAACATGACCTTCCAACTCCTATACTCAATGCACTGGCCAATAAAGGCAAGCAGACCAAATGACTTCTTCTATCTGTCTTCTTCTTATCCTAGCTACCTGCGAATCCACTTTCAAGAAAATATGAACCTGCACTCCAAGGTCTCTTTGTTCAGCAACGCTTCCCAGGACCTTACCATTAACTGTATCAATCCTGCCTTGATTTGCATTTCCAAAATGCAGCACCTGACATTCATCTAAATTAAACTCCATCTGCCATGGTCCATTGGCCTATCTAATGAAGGTCCCATCGTACCCTGAGTTAACCTTCTTCACTGTCCACCACACCTCCAATTTTAGAGTCATCTGCAAACTTACAAACCATACCTCCCATGTCTTTCCTTAGATATAGAGACCAAAACTGTTCACAGTATTCCAGCTGTGGCTTCCAAATGCCTTGTTTAGTTTTAGCAGGACACCCTTATTTTTATATTCCATTCCCTCTTAAATAAAGCCTAACATTCCATTTGCCTTTCTTATTACCCGCTGAACCTGTATGCTAGCTTATTGCGATTCATACACAAGGACTCCCAAATCCAAATGTCATTTAAGTATTATGCAGCTCTTCTATTCTTCCTGTCAAAGTGCAAAATCTCACATTTTCCAATGTCATTTTCCATGTGCCAAGTTCTTGCTCATTCACTTAACTTGTCTATTTTCCTCATTGTGTCATCTTTGCTACTTGCCTTCCCACCTAATCATGTGTCATTCACAATCTTGACAATAGTACATTAACTTTAGTCATTCAAGTCATTATCATACATTGTAAAGAATTGCTGCTTCAGCACTGATCCCTGTAGCACTCCGCTAGTTACAGGTTGCCATCCCGAAAATTTTATAGAATGCCCCCATCACCATATCTCCATAAGTGCTTCTTTGAAAATCCTATGATGCAATCTAGCGGGTCTGGGGGACTTATCAGTTTTTAGCTCCAAGAGGTTCCCTTGTACTTTATTTGCTAGGAGTTAGTTATTGTGTTTATTTCGTCCTCCCCACCACCCCCTAGGCCCCTTGACTATTTAGTACCTTTTGGAATGCTAATACTGTGAAGACTGATACAAACTATTTGTAAGAAAAAGAGAGAATAAAAAAATGGAGACCTAATCACAAACTAAAGACCTTGCTTTGGCGTTAAAGACTAGAAATGCTGACCAACCCTATTCGCCAATCAGCTGTTTTTGTTTTGGGGAGATGGCGGTATTATGGTAAGGTCACTGGACTAGTAATCCAGAAGCTGTGGCTAATGTTCTGGGAACATGGGTTTGAATCCCGCTATGGCAGATGGTGAAATTTAAGTTCAATCCTTTTGTTTTAAATCTGGAATTAAATGCTAGCCTAATGGTGACCATTGTTGATTGTTGTAACATTTCATCTGATTCAGTAATGTCCTTTAGGGAAAGGAATCTACCATTCTTACCTGGTTTGGCCTACATATGACTTCAGACCTACCACAATGTGGTTGATTCTTAACTGCACTTGGGCAATCAAGGATGGACAATAAATTCTGGGCTAGCTAGAGATGCCTAGATCCCATGAATGAATTTTTAAATAAATGTCGATCCATGGCACTATTGGTAGGAGTGACCACCATGTGATCCACAGATCCTTGGGGAGACAAAGTCCCAGGACATCACAGCAGGAATTTCTCAGGGTTCTGTCACCAGGATCTGATGACCTGCACAGAATCGTTTTAAAGGAAGTGGCTGCAAATAGGGTGGAGGCATTTGTTAAAATAGTCTGGAATTCATTGGATTCTGGTGAGGTTCTAGCAGATTTGAAAACTGTTGATGTGTCGCCCCTGTTCAAGAAAGGAATTAAACAGAAAGCAAGAAAGTATAAGTCAGTTAGCCTAATGTCTACCATTGGGAAAATGCTGGAGTCCATTATTAGGAACAGCTTAATGCCATCAAACAGAGTCAACATGGTTTTGCAAAAGGGAAATAATGTTTGACAAATTTGCTGAAGTTACTTGAAGTATAACAAGTAGAAGTGATAAAGGGGATCAGTAGATGTAGCGTATTTGGATTTTCAGAAGGAATTTGATATCACATAAAAAGTTATTGGACAAAAGAAGAGCTCATGCTATTGGGCTAATGTATTAGCATAGATTGAGGATTAGTTCACACACAGAAGACAAAGAATCAGGATTAATGGGTCTTTTTCAGGTTGGAAAGAAGCAATGAGCACTGTGCCACAATGATCCTACTAGCTCAATTATTCACAATCTAAATTAATGACTTAAGGAGGAGGCAGAATTTAATGTTTCCAATTTTCAGAAATATAAAACTAAGTGAGAGGGGATGCTGTGACGAATACATTAAAAAAGTCTGCAAGATGATTTAGATGGATTGAATAAGTGGGCAGGAAATGGCAGATCGAGTTTAATGTAGGAGAGTGTGAGGGCATACATTTTGGTAGGAAAAATCAAAGGGCCGACTTTTATTTAAATAGAAAGTGACTTCAAAAACGTGCAGCACAGAAGATCTGTTGTTCTTATGCATATAATACAAAATGTTAAGCTGCAGGTGCAGCAAGTAATTAAGAAGAAAAATGGAATTTTATTACTAAGACTTTAGAGTTTTTTTAAAATTCATTAATGGGATGAGGACATTGCTGGCTAGGCAGCATTTATTGTCCATCCCTAATTGCCCAGAGGGCAGTTCAGAGTCAACCACATTGCTGTGGGTCTGGAATCACATATAGGCCAGACCAGGTAAGGATGGTCCCTGACAATCAACAATGGATTTGTGGTCATCATTAGATTCTTAATTCCAGACATTTTATTGAATTCAAATTCCACCACCTGCCATGGTGGGATTCAAACCTGGATCCCCAGAATGTTATCCAGGTCTCTGGATTTACAGTCCAGTGATAATACCTCTAGGCCATTGTCTCCTCTTAAATATAGAGAAGTCTCATTCCAACCATACAGGCTGTTGGTGAGTTCATAGCTGGAGCACTGTGTACAGTTTTGGTCCCTACATTTAAGCAAAGGTATACTGGCATTTACTGAAGGCAGTAATGGTATACTGAAGGCTGTTCAAAAGAGATACACCAGCTAGATTCCTGGGATGAAGGGATTTACTCATCAAGACTGGCTAAACATAAGTTGAGAAGAATGAGGTGCAATCTTATCGAAACATATATGATTCTAAAGGGACTTAACAGGATAAATGTTACAATGTTTCCTCCCATGGGGGTATCTTAACCTTGAACACAGTTATAGTATAAGAGAAGACTAATTTAAAATTGAGATATGAAGGAAATTTCTTTTGTCAGAGGGCAGTGAATGTTTGGAATTCCCTACCTCAGACAGTTGTAGAGGATAGATCACTGGAAACATTTATATAAGAGGCAGTGTGGATCTGGAAGAACACAGCAGGCCAAGCAGTGTCAGGGGAGCAGGAAAATTGACATTTTGGCTCGGGACCCTTCCCGACCCAAAATGTCAACTTTCCTGCTCCTCTGATGCTGCCTGGCCTGCTGTGTTCCTTCAGCTCCACACTGTGTTATCTCTGACTCCAGCATCTGCAAGAGGCAAATAGATTTTTGAAATATACAGGAATTTATAGCTATAATGAATTATTATTTACTAAGAGTTGAGGCTTGAGGCAGATCAGCCATGATCTTATTGAATGGCAGGGTAGGCTTGAGGACCTAAATGGCCTACTTCTGCTCCAGTTTCTTATGTTGCTTGATGGTCTATTTGACTGACACCTTTATAGGATTTTAGGTATAACAGTCCTTTTCAAATACTTACTATTGGGTTGCTTTACTAAGCATTTTCACATATGCAATTTTGACAACAGGATGAATTGATTCTGTACATTGTGTATATTATGTTGTGTGAATGGGCATGGAAACACCATGAGTTGTCAGGAGGCTATGACATGCTTGGGAGGCATGGGTGAGAGCTTGTGAAGTTATCCCTCAAAAGTTCTGTGAATCCAGACTATAGTCTACAACTCTTTTGAGGGGCTATGAAAACACGAGTTAACTAGGAACTATCCCAATTCCATAAAGATTTTGGCAGTTTTGAAGTGCCTACTCCACCTTAATGCAGCTGAACAGGTCAGGATTGTACAGTGGCAGGCTTATTATTTGCACCCTTATCCTGCTCCAATGAAAACTGGGGCTGCTGGGAATAGCAGAATGGCGTTGGTGTCCTTTTGATTCTCAAAAATCTGGCCTGCATCCCAAAAACTGATTGGGTTTCACCAAACTGGGTACAGAGAGACTGTGTGGCACAAAGAAGAACTAGTTAGATTTTGGCAAAGGTATTCGCAGGTAGACATGACAGTGAAGAAGGCATTTGGTACGCTTACCTTTATTGGTCAGTGCATTGAGTATAGGAGTTGGGAGGTGATGTTGTTGTATGGGACATTGCTTCGGCCACTTTTGGAGTATTGCATGCAATTCTGGTCTCCCTCCTATCAAAAAGATGTTGTGAAACTAGAAAGGGTTCAGAAAAGATTTGCCTGGGTTGGAGAGTTTGAGTTATTTGGATAGGCTGAATAGGCTGGGGCTATGTTCCCTGGAGCATCGGAGGCTGAGGGATGACCTTATAGAGGTTTCTAAAATCATGGATAGGGTGAATAGCCAAGGTCTTCTCCTGGGGTTGAGGAGTCCAAAACTAGAGGGCATAGGTTTAAGGTGAGAGGGGAAAGATTTAAAACAGACCTAAGGGGCAACTTTTTCACACAGTGGGTGGTGTATGTATGAAATGAGCTGCCAGAGGAAGTGTTGGAGGCTGGTACAACTACAATATTTAAAAGGAATCTGGATGGATATGTGAATAGGAAGGGACAAATGGGACTAGATTAATTTAGGATATCTACTTGGCATGGACAGGCTGGACCAAAGGGTCTGTTTCCATGCAGACAGCTCCATGACTCTATGTGGATGTGAATCCGAGAATTTTTTAAAAAGATCTATTAACTTTGGCAGATAGGGTAAATTGACCTTTTCTTTGCCAATGTTATAAGTTGCTTTATTTATAATGCTATCAATCTTACGGATTATCTTAGCTGCTGTGGTGGAATTTGTTGCAGCTGTCAAAATGTGGAAGCGTTTTCAGGCCATAATATTAGATGTGGATTGGCTTGAAGTCGCGTCAGTGAGATGAAAGCTTTTAATAAAAGATTTACTTTTTTCAGTTTGTAGTTACAGAGTATCAACCAGACAGGAGAAAGTCTCAAGGAAGAACTGAGTAATTGTAATAATGTTGAATTAACACATGGTACCACACATATGTGTTCTACTGAGTGCCCTCTTCACTTGTTCTGCCGATGGTTTATTTAAAATCCATTAAAAGTGTGTCACAATTGGTTAAGGTGCTGTTCCGTTATCTCTCAGGTCTGAAGGTCTAGCTGTAAGTTTGAATCTAGCCTGGATGATTGGGATGGAACTTTCTGTGTGAACTGGTTTGAACTCTGTGACCATGGAAAGACTCAACCTTGTTCCTATTGGATGTAGACCCACAGTACAACATTGTCATCAATTTGGCACAAATTGTCACACCGACTGCGAGAGGCCACAATGGTACTGCTGTAGAAAGTGGAAAAATTCACGCTCTGGAGTGAGGACTGCTCCTTTGCAGTTGTATCATTGTTGTTGAGGCAGGGGATCTCTGGAACCTTCAACTGAAAATGTATGATGCTGAGATTGGGTTTCCCAAAAATGGAATCATTCTCCAGGAATGACATTCTTCAACTTGATAATCACAAAAATTCTCAAAAACTAAACAAAATGTCATCTTATTTTGAAAGAGCAATGATTTTAATTAGTAATCTGCTGAATTTCTGTGGTCTAATACCACTGCAGTCTACTGATATTCTGGTTTATCAATTTATGTTTAGTGTTCCCACTGACTCGATCTTTAGGGGCTGCTGCATTACTTTTTCAAATAATCAAATATCTAGGTAGAAAATGTGATATGGATGGAGACGGTAAAGGGAGCAGTGACACATGGATGACAGTGGATCAAGACTCAGAACATTTAAATGAAGAGAGTAAGACATGTTGAGAGGCTATTCAAATGTCGGGGGTATCACAGCTGTGTACAGACTTGTACTTGGCTGATAACCATTCCTCTGCACTTGCTTACAGTAATCACTGGGACCAAAATCTGTTTCCCCCTCTTTAGAAAGGGCTTCCACTGGGATCAATGACAGTTCCCACTGCTAGCTGAAAGTAGTTCAATCAACACAGTCACAGAGGTGAACCTGGATCTCTTTCAACTGGATCAATAAAGGTGACACTAAGGTTCCCCATTGTCACTAAACAAGAACAAGCTGCACAGCTGCTCTTAGGGCACCACTAGAACATACATGAATGAGTGGTTCAATTAAACTAATATCTTTTAAAAAGCAATAAAAAGTAATGTTGCTAACTAAATTAGAATGTTATTACTGGTCCTAATGAGGTATGTTTGGCCCTCAGTACCCATTGATCCCAGAAGGAAGAATTGAACCTCGACATTCTTGGTCATTATGCCTCAGTATCAGATCAAAAAGATCAAATGTCAATCACTGATCCGTGAAAGGGGCGGTGCAGACAGTTACACAGAATTTTTGCTTGGTGCTAAGTTCATCACAAACCTGATTGGAGTTCTGGTGCTCTCTTACTGTAAACCGTGCTGTACCTATGCTTCCATTCTGCTTTGTGCAGCTATCTTGCTTACCTCATGACTTATTCGGGTTGTGCACTGCCCAATACTACCCCTAATATCTCCGACCTGATCCTTCCATGACCTCTTACAAATACATTGGTATCCCAAAGCTTAGGGTCTCAAGGTTTTTCTCACTCTTCCCTATTTCCCGTTGCTCTCCAGTCACTGTTATTCACTCATTTGCATGTAGTGTCACTTCCAGTACAGTTCCTTATTCAAACATGCACATGCATTTAAAGTTTTAGCAAAGATTTGTAGCTTGGGTTGTGGGTGAGGCCTCACTAATGATGTTACCTATCACGGTGACGAAACGTCTGAATGAAAACAAGCCAGCTGGGCGAACAAGTCAACAACCTCATGTACGTGCATTGCCAGTTGCTGTGACCCTCCAAACCCTGTTATTCACACACATCCATGCAATCCTGTCCTCCAATCTCTGTACTCGTTCATGCTAATGCATTGCTGTTGTTCACATTATTGTTGGCCCCCAATCCCTGCCCAGCACACGTAATCACGGATTTAAACCATAAGACATATGATCAGAAGTAGACCATTCAGTACATCAAGTCTGCTCTGTCATTCAATGAGATCACAGTTGATCTAAGAATTCCTAACTCTACTTTCCTGCCTTTCCCCATACTTCTTGACTTCTTTACTGATTAAAAATGTCTACCTAAGCCTTGAATACACTTAATGACCCAGCCTCTACGGACCTCTGTGGTAAAGAGGTTAACAGTTTGATTATCCTCTGAGAGAAGAAATTCTTCCTCGTCTTTGTCTTAAATATGCAAGCCCTTACTCTGAGATTATGCCCTCTGGTCTGCCTCAATAATTTTGCTCACCAATTCCTGCCATGCACACATCTCCATGCACTGGTGCCCACATTAATGTTGCCCTCCAATTCCTGTCACAGGAATTCCTCATGCACTGCTGCTCACATTATTGCTGCCCTACAAACCCCTCTCAGGCACACATCTCCACGCACTGCTGCCCACAATGTTGTTGCCCTCGAATGCCTATCATGCACTTTATCTCCAGGCATTGCAGCCCTCCAATCCATGCCATGCACAAATCTTCTTGCGAGGCTGCCCTGCAATTCCTGACTTCGCAAGGATCTCCTTCCACCACCCCTCTGGCTAGAACAACCCCACTCGCAGCACTCCGCTAGACCGCTGCTCCTTTTGTGTGAAAGTAGGTCGCGCGCGCGCACCTCCCCGCTGCGGATGAAGCCGCGGGGTCCGGTGTTGCGGCTGGCCGGAGCGTCGCCGCTCGCGCGCGCGTGTGCGTGTATACGCGCGGATGGCAAAGGAGTGCGCAGTGAGTTGAAGGCGGAGGCTCCAGGAGCTGCAGCCCCAGAGAGCCGGAGCTAGGGCCAGGGGGACAAGGGGGCGGGGGGGGGGGGGCTTCTAGTATGAGTGAGGAAACTGTGGATTAAATGGAGACTTTTCAAGGGAGAACTTGTTGGGGGACAGCGCTGATCGTCTTGCTGCTTCCAATTTCGGGTGAGTGTTTTTGTTTTGATTTTTGATGGGGTTTTGTTTTAGTTGTTGGATGAAGAGGAGCTTTGATGTCCGAAGTGGCCAGTGTCCGTTACCCACCACCCCATCCCCCCCCCCCCCCCCACCAACCGCCACCTTCCCTCCGGCCCATTGTAGCTGGGGCTGATGTCCTTCTTCCTCCTGGCCTCAGAGTGTGGGGTTTCAGGGAGTGAGGGGAAAGTGGTTTGTTTTGTGGGTGTGGAATGTTGTTGGGGGGGGGGGGGAGGAGGGGAGGGTGGTGGTGGTTTGGGGTGAGGAGATGTGGAAAGGGGGAGGGAGAGGTACTCCGATCTCTGTGCAGCCACTCACTTCATGGCCGGCCAGTGTCCGCACTCAGCCCTGGCTTTTGTGCTGACCACCTTCCAGTGCGCTTGTCTCTTGCACTCACAATGTTTGAACCCCCCCCCCCCATCCCACGTAAACACACACTCAGAGACACTTAAAAAGAAGTTGCCTGTCGCTACAACATGATTCTACGCTGCAACATGGTACCGGTTCCTGCTCCCCACGTGCATTTATTTATTTCGTTTTTTTCCCCTTTGATCAGTCACTTTTTTTTGTTTGAAGAGATTCATTCGTCCCTTAGTAACCCCTTCCTCCACAACAGCGTGGGGTCTCTGGCCACGCTAACTCCTAGTCCTTAAGACTTTCTTTTTCGAATTTTGACCAGTTACGCTATTTTGGACTTTTAAAAAGTGTACAAGTAAATGGATTGATCCCAGTTGTGAAGTGACTTAATGCCCAGCACTGAACATTTGTAAACATTGCCTTTTGTACTGAGACCAAGTATCAATTGGATGAATCTGTTGCTACTGGAAAATGAGCAATTTTCGTTTTGGTTTTTGGAAAAAGTGAATGAGATCACCCCGCACCCCCCCCCCAACCGAGGAATTGCGGAAAAAAAAGCAAGGCAAACTTGTTATGTCTTTTTAGGAGTGCTAGTGTGATCCCCTGCTGAGTTACATTGTCCCTAAACGGAAGGATTCATTGCATCCCAGAAACCTGAACTGATTAATTCAAGTCGGGGTTTTTTTTTGAGGGGGAGGGAGAGCAGAGCAGAATCTCTACAGATTCTGAGTCTGTATTGATAGAAGGGATTGATCAATTGATCGGAGTTCCTCTCGATCACGTACTGCAGATTCCCTCGGGACCTCTAACCGATCCCCGCTGTTATCGCTCTAATACTGGCGAATGTCCGACCAACTAAAAATACGTTATTTCTCTGGATTTTCTTCCCCTGGGATCACTAGACGTGCACATCGGTTCTCATGTATTAAAGTTCGACTCCAGCTTCAATTCTTTTGTTTTAGAAAGATTTCAGTTGTAATATGAAAGCTGCTATAAACCTTCTAAGAATTTCACGTAAATGAATTGTTTTGCCGGGTCAAAGGCACGTTACCCAACAAGTCGACATACTTGCGTTGATTGTCAGGCTCAAGAAATATTTGAAAGCCTTGTTAAATCACATCATCGTTTAGGGCGATGCTCTTTTTGACTTTGTCTTTTTATTAATGTTTTTTGGTTATTCTCGAGGGATGTAATGTTGGCCAAGTGGGTTACATGTGATATGAAGGTTCAAAACTAGAACTAGTCAGTTCTCCACACGTGGTTTGTCTAGGTTTTAGACCAGGAGAAAGGGTACAAAGTGGAGAGGGGGAGAACGGCGGTCAGAGCTTATTGATACGCAAGGACGGCCCGTTGCTAATGATTTCTCGTAAAATCAGACTTTTACGACTTCGCCTGTTCAGGCTCCTTCTTGACAAGCTTGTAAAATTAGCCAACATCTTGTGCGAAGTCCGCCCTGAAAGCAACCGGTTGCAACTTTAGATTGGAACAAGTCTTTCTATCGACCTGGTGTTTAGAATCAAAATAATAACACGCTTTTACAAGAGTGCTCTCCTTTTAATTCGGATCTTAATTGAGTTTTCTGCTCCATATAAAAGCCCAATAAAAGGTTACCACCATTGTAATGCACCCCTGCAGTGATTTTAACACCCATACTTCGGTGTACCTCGATTTGTTTGAATTAGTTAGTACCCTTTTTGTAGCGTTTGAAGGTTTAGAAATTCAGCGCAAGGTGCTATCCAGCCCTTGTGATAGTCCTTGCGCGGAAAAGCGCTGTAGATGTGACTGCTTTCCGGATACTTCCGTACATGTTTGAGAGAATTATTCTTTCATTCCCACCCCCACTCAAATTAAAAATATATTCACAGAATTTTGATTTCCCAAATATGAAGTTTATTTTCTGGTTGAGATTAACCGTTGAATCCTGATGCTTCTCTGGATCTGTGACCTGTTGGTGCCACTGAGCGATGTTGCAGTATTATAAAACGTTACTTACAGGGACTGTTCGTAGGATAGATGTTCATGTTTTGGTAGGGTAAATGTATCTATTAAATCATCAAATTTAATAATTCACTTTCTATTTGGTGGGGATTGGAAGAGAAACCCTGAAGACCCTTTCCTCTATAATAATGGTTATAACATAAACAGTTAAATTTATGTCTAAATATTAGAGAAAATAACATTTTTGCCTGTACATAGTCACTAGAGACACAATTCAGCAAGCGAACTTTGGTACGAGTTTTGGGATTCATTTAGTTAAAATGGGGTTAGAAGTTTTTCCCTGGTGATAGACTACAGATTGTGATCAGCTAGTTGGAGCTAATTGTTTTTGGATGCCATTATAATGGATAAGATTAAATATCTTGCTTTGGAATTTGAAAGTCTTGGGCTCGGAGATTGTTTAAGGATGATCCAGAGGTTCTTGGATTCAGAGTAAAGATCCATTTAAATGGAAGCTTTCACCCTGAGAATTAGTAACAAGTTGATGTGAAGTATTCTGAAACACACATTTCACAATGTTTAATTATTTTATGACCAATGGAAGTCTTGAATTTACATTGATACCATTCAAATTGATGTGAAAGCATAATTTCTAAAATTTGACTTCAGTAATCATACACCATTTCACACAGTGGTTTTTAAATACTTGTGTCTTGAAAGCTCTGTGCACGTGGCTCATCATTTTATTACTGGGTTGAGAAGAAATTATTTATCAAATATTTGAGTTAATTATATGAAAACTTGAGGTCTTAGGGTTGGAATGAATTGTGTTGTGTTTTCCAGGTATTTGGTGCTTCTCTGAGCTCTTTTTCACAAGGGAGCCCCAAGATGTCATTGTGTTGCGGAAAGACCCTGTGGTTCTTGATTGCCAGGCTCGTGGAGAACTCCCAATTACCATTGTGTGGATGAAAAACAGCCTGAAATTAGTTGATAATGAGCGGATATACATCTTATCAAATGGATCTCTTTACATCAATGAGGTTGAACATCGTAAAGGAGAGCGATCAGATGAAGGCTACTATGAATGTTTGGCTCAAAACAAATATGGGGCCATTTTGAGTCAGAAATCCCATCTGTCGGTGGCCAGTAAGTATTACTGTCTCAGCACATTTAATCTGACTACTTTTCTCCAAAATAAATACTGTATTTAGCAAATGTAGTTCAGATCAGCAGGATTCTAGGCTGTAAAGTCATGTGAGACCATAGGATGTTTTTGAAATTTGTTAATAAAGAACTTGATTGTGAAATGTGGAGAAGGATGGTTTGGATGGTATTGCTCACTGGCCAACCATAGGAAGAGTCAGCGAAGAATTCAGTCCCCCCTATGAAGGAGACCTGTGATCATTAAATCTTGTTAATTGACTGAAGAAGGAACATCCACCCCTCAATCCAGTAGATGCTGTGCTTCAGAGAGCTGGCAGTTAATCAGATTTGTAGCTTCAGCAGTGCCAGCAATGGTCAAAACTAGACAGAGTCACAGAGAACAGGACTAGTAAATGTGGGCAGGACAGCAAGGTGGTGGTTGTGGTAGGGAGGCAGGTCAAGGGGGTGAGGAGATGGGTTTTACATCTTAACGGAGAGACCACTGAGAGTGCACATCTCGAGAGGAGGATTTCCTGATGTGGCATGCAGGCTCCTCTCAACCTTCACCAGAGACCTGAGCTGAGTAACCTGCTGAGTTTTCCTCATTGCTTAACTCCTCTGCACTCTCCAAGTGTGTTTTGCATTTGGGATGAGGGGAGGCTAGCTGAGGCCTCACCAGCTCCCCACTTAATTTTAAGGTGAAGGCAGTGAGAAAACCATACATTGCGCGTGCGCGCGCGCGCGTGTGTGTGTGTGTGTGTGTGTGTGTGTGTCTGTGTGTGTGTTAATCTCTGTCTCTTCCCAGTCCTCTGTGTGCCTCTCTCTCCCTCTCCTCTCCCCCTTCTCTGTGCACCTCTCTGTCCCTCTTCTGTCCTGTCCTTTCTTGGAGCTATTCACAAATATGCCTGCTTGATATGGACTTGTTTCATGTATCAGCAGTTAGAGGCAGTCCTCATTTTGTTTCATGACTTAAAGTAAGGGAATGATTTGTTTCCCCAAATGTCAATAATTTCTGATCGTAGAATCCCTACAGTGTGGAAGGAGGCCATTCAGCCCATCAAGTTACACCAACCCTCAGAAGAGCATCCTATGTAGATCCACCTCCTACCCTAACCCCACAACCTGCATTTCCTATGGCTAATCCACCTAATCTACACATCCCTGAACACTACGAGCAAATTAGCATGGCCGATCCACCTAACCTGTACATCTTTGGACTGTGAGAGGAAACCCATGCAGACAGACGTAGGGGAGAATGTGCAAACTCCACACAGTCAGTCACCTGAGGTTGGAGTCAAGCCTAAGTCCCTGGCGCTGTGAGGCAGCAGTGCTAGCCATTGTCTCACTGTGAGAAAAAAATGGAATTATGAACTTATTTATTCATACGTTCTGGAACATAAAATTATTGGGCAAAATTTCTGAGATCTGATATTTGTCATATAGGTGACAGGTGTCCTTGGCTATTCCAATTTCTGCTTTTTACACTTTCTGGAGAAATTGTCATTGTGATTTTAAAAAGCATTTCTAGTTTTACTGTTAACAGTAAATGATGAAATTTTGCAGCTCATTCCTTGAGAAACTAGGGATCTAAAAATGACTGCATTTTAATCTTATCCGAAAATCTGTTAATTCTGCCTTCCATGTTGATTGTACTGGATTACTTGCTCACTTTCGTAACAGTTTTTCACTTTGGTTACTTCATCGCAAAGTCAGATATTGAAATTGCATTATTAGATCTTTAGGTTTCTCTCTTCTACTGAAAGATGTATATATAATTTAGGAAATAGACCCAAAATGGTAATTTGCAAGTATGGTACACAGTTATTTGTTTTGGACTGTGATGAAATACTTTGATCTATTGTAAGAAGATTACATTCATTGTTTCCAGTCATGTGGTGTTATCGTTAGCACCAGCACTTAGCGATACTTCTGTGGCAGTTCTGTCATCAGACTTTTGATTTTTCTCAAATTGTTGGGATACAAGCTGAGTAGTGTTGTGCAAAGACTTCCAAAGTTGTGTAACTGTCTCTTTCAGTACAACTTCATTGTGTTGAACATCTTTAGTCATACGATCTTATTTCTGGTGTACATGTATTACACCCTGGTAAAATGATCATTAAAATAATTTTTGTTCCTTCTAAAACTTTGCATAATTACTATTGATTGTCACTTGTACTGACATACAACAAATAAAATCAGTGAAAACCTTTGTTTATGTGCGATACAGGCAGATCATGGTAAGCAAAGGACGTACAGTTTACATTGCACACTTTTTTGTTATTTCCCTGGGACTTGAAAGTATTTTATCTCTTGCTGGTATAGGTTAGTTATGTTTTAATATAATTGTAACTAGCCATGATCACCTGAGTTTAAAGGTAATATCTGTTATTGTTTTTGTATTGTCTATCAAACTTCTTTAGTATTAGTGCTTAAATTACATAAAATTTGATCTTTAGTCTAGCCAAGTTAACTGTTCCCATGGAGGGTACAACCCAAGGTGTCCAATAATGCTAATGGAAAATGAGGAAATGATTGCATTGGTTGTGATCCCTGTATAGGTGATCATAATTTGTTAGGCCCTTAGTTGAAAATTGACCACTTCACTGAGATGTTGCAGGTTTGTTGGCACCTGTGGACTACTACCCCAGCATTATCAACATCAAATTAGTATTAGAAGGAAAATAAACTAACAATCTGTGGGATACTGTTAATCTTTCAGAGAACTTAACTTTCTCTTTAGACTAGAGTTTCAAAAGGCTTCTTAGTTTAGAAATTTGCATTATTTTATAATTTTTTTTGTTGGATGAAAATCAATGCTACTACAATATTGATGTAGCAATATGTAAGACTCTTTAATCTGTATTTCCAAGGACGCTCTTAAGGTATTATTTTCAAGTTTGCAGCCACATACAAAACATTCTAAAGCAAGCAGTGAAATGGTACTTGTAGTTAGAAAAATAAGATTCATTCTGAACCAGATCTGGTAACAAGGTGCCCGATTTTTCTTTTTATATGTACTTTTGTAAGCATTTGCCAGAGGGATTGTCCTATTATCACATGTAACTTCTGGTATAATATTTAAAACTCTAAATTTAATCTATTCAAGAATTGTTAGACCTGGCCACACTGGGAGGTGTCACTGATTCCAAAGTTAGAAACTAAAAGCTGATACTTGCGCTGTGGTCGAGAAATTGATTATTCATGTGCAAATTAAGAATTCTTTGGGTTAAAAGGTTAGAGGCAATGCAGGATGAGGTTTAGCCCTGTGATAAAGAGCAGATGACCCTTATTCATTGTCCAGAGCTTTCATGTTGTTCTTCCACAAAGTTTGTGATTGCCAGGAATTGTTCTTGAGGAATGCAAGGAATCGTATGCCTTGCCTTTAGTGTTACTGTGGAGCCTTATCACATAAGGACATCACAGCAGGTCTTTAGGGACAGTTTCTAGCTCTGAAACCCTCAAGGCTCTGTTTTCTGCCATTCATCCGTGCATTAAAGAATTTAGCTAATTTTGCTTTCTTCAAATCGCTTAAAGTTACTTTGAGCACCAGTGATTAAGGAAATTATTAAGATATAAGGAAAGAGCTATACATTTTAATAGATTTTTTTTCTGTCTTGTAACTAGGAGACAATTGGAAGTTCTTTTCACTTCTGTTGTGTTCTTTGCGTAGCACCCTGCTGGGGAAAATGCTAACTTAACAATTGAAGGCCCATATGGGTTGCTTCAGGTCTGAGTAAGATCAGAAGTGAGACGTTCTTTGCCACTGATAAGTAATATGTTCAGGACAAAAAAGGATTTTTTTTTCCATTTTAAATAATCCCAGTTGTGATTTAAGAGGATACTAACATGTTTTCTACACCCGGAGAAAATTACTTAGAATATATTAATCAGTATGCAAACTCTCAGACCATACTGACAGTACACAACAAATGTGAGTACTTCTGGTGAAGGGAAGACTTCATGCCTTTGTAGAACAAGAACTGGAAATTGTGAATTTTAAGTTGCCTCAACACTGTTAGTGATAATGGTAATTTTCAAAGTAATATATTTAGATATAATGTCAACACAAGTTTTGGTTGGTGTAGTTGGAAACTTAAAAGTTACATTTTGTATTTGATAGTCATAAGGCATCACCTCTTTCAAACCAGCCTCTGTTTAATTCAGTTTTCCTTTGTGATAGGATTATTTTTACATATTCCTGTTGACATGATCCTTGTCCTTAATTAAATGAAATTTACTGAGGTGAACTTTTGAAATACTGTCCAATATTTTTCAGTTATTTTACAATTCACCAATGATAAACTATTAATATGTATGCTACTTTGAACTCCTTTATGCATTTTGCTTTGTCTTAGTTTTGATACCATTGGGATGCATGAGCACCTTTTGAAACCTGTGGGTATGGACATTACCACAAGAGTCAGTAAATGGACCTACTTTAAATCAAATAATGATAAAACTGTCCTGACAAGAATAGGGTTGTCTGCAAAACTGTTTTTTTTTGCCTAACGATCTCCAAGTAGAAATGTACTAATAAGACATTTTAAATTATTTTTTCTTACAATGCAGTCATCACTGAAATCTTTAACATCTGTTGTCATGTATTGCTATTACTTGGACATGCTATGGTTTGGTAATCTGGTATGTTCAAACTGTGTAGGTTATAAAGCTCTCTGTGGGTTTTTAACAGGTTAACTTTATCTTTGTGCTGGAGGTTCTTTCCAGAAGCCCATGAAATTTGCACATACCTGAGAAATGGAGAGTGGACCAAGCGGGTGATGGAGAAGGGGCTGTATCTCCTGAACATGTTGCCACTTTTCTGTGTTATTTAGCATCCTGCCAAAAGTTCCCTGTGTGACTAAGTGCCTAAATTGTAGTGCTTTATTGCAAGGCAACGCACTGAAGCGCAGGATAGTTCTGGTCCTGCAATTGTTTTACACTCTAATACTTCAATGGACTGGTGAAAAGAATTCATTCTGGTCCCTTTGTCTGTTCTGATTATCCTAAATAAAAGGGATCTTTTCTCTTTGCTTCTGTTTGTGCAGGGATTCTAAGGTCTCCATAATTTAACAGCTGGATGTATTGATTATGTGCAGGACAATCAAAGTGATGATTAAAGAGAAATGTGGGGGAAAAAACCTTGTAATATGAATTGGAACACATTGCCTTTAAAGATTTAGAGGAGATACTGTTTGAAGTAACACTCAGTACTTTACCAGGAATTTTAAAAAGTGATTGTGAAATGTAAAAAGTTAGAATATTTGAATGGCAGCTTTAGCCTGTATTCCAAATTGCTCAATCCATGGAGTGTGTAAGAAGGGAATTTTTGACACATCCATGCTATTGTAACATGGGATAAAGAAAGTAGTTGACTAGTCCCTAGTGTGTAGGAGGGATCCTTAATACAGAAGCATTCAACTCCGGGCAATCCAGGATTCTCTCTGAAGGAGCTGCTTATGCAGCACATACTAATGGTCTTTTGTTTTATCTGCATTTATGTTGTGGACTGTACCTTCATGCATTCAAATTTCCTTTTACTATGTTGTGAAAGACAAACATCTTTTCTAGGATAGGAACTGAAATTGCAGGAGAAACCCAGCAGCTTCAGCAATATCTGTAGCTTTTTTTAAAAGCTTTTTTAAGCCCCTGTTTGAAGGGGTTAAGAACTATGTAACAAACAATGTATTCAAAATGACAAAAAAAGTCTTTTCAGGGTTTTTGTACCCTGGTTCTATACTCCCCCAAACAGGGGAAACATCTCACCTGCATCTATGGTATCTATTCCTTTTTAAGTATTTTGCAGGCTGGAATGAGATCACCTCTCATTCTTTGAAGCTCTAAGAGAATACAGGCTCAGTCTACACAGTCTCTCTTCAAAGGACAGTTCTGCCATCCTGGGAACAAATCTAGTGAACCTTCCCTTTTGGTAGTAATAGTTGTCCTGAGATGAGGTCAGAGCTGCGTACGGTATTCTGGAATAACAAGGTGTAGAACTGGATGAACACAGCAGGCCAAGCAGCATCAGAGGAGCAGGAAAGCTGATGTTTTGGGCCTAGACCCTTCTACAGAAAATGATCTGGTTTAGCCAAACTTCTATATACTAGAAGCAAGACTTCACTACCTATGTACTCAAATCCCATTGTGTTGAAGGCTAACATTCTGTTAGCATTCCTAACAGCTTTCTCCACTTTCATTTTACCCTTCAGTGGCATATTGACAAGGGCACTTGGCCCCGTTGTATACCCGTACTTGACAACCTCTTACCATTTAGGATAAACTCTACATATCTATTAATCAGGAACCCTATTCTTCCTACCAGTGTGGATAACTTCACATTCTTCCATGTTTTATTCCATCAGCCACATTCTCGCCCACTCACTGAGCCTATCCAAAACCTCCTGAAGCTGTTTATGCACAAGACCTGCTCCTGCTTAGCTTTGTATAATCTTTAAATTTGGAAATATTACATTTGGTCCCCACGTCCAAATCATTGACACACATTGTGAATAGCTGATCCCAAGTACTGATCCTTGCAGTATCCTGCTAGTCACAGCCTGCTAATATGAGAGTGACCCATTTTATTCTGACTTCTCTGTTAGACAATCCTTATTCTATGTTAGTACAGTATCTCCTACCCCATGGTCTTTAATTTTGCTAACCAAAGTTAGCAAGCATGGATTAAACATGATGTCTGTCAAGCTTAAAAGTTGCAGGTGAAATGGTTTTGGGGCAGTTTAGGTCCAGCACATCAGAGACCAGATGCAATCACAAAACTGTCTTAGTTTTGAAACAACTTGCTGTAAAATTGGTGTTTATATTCAGGGCAATCTTATGGATGGTGGAAAGTGACAGTTTTGATCTTGTTGAGAGAGTTTCTCAGCTTTAATTGCAGTATATAGGTTGAGGCAAAGTAGTTAAAACAGTAAACTCTCACCCAGTGTATAAGTAGGGCAGATATATATGGCATTATTTGTTTTGGGTGCAAACTTCACTTTGAGTTTTAAAAAGATTTCTGTTCATCACTTGTCAAAGGGAGTAAAATTGTTTTTAGTTTCAGAAAAGAAAGCTTTTATTCTTTCAAAGAACAGGAGACTTCAAAGAATCTTATTAAAGCATACTTACCTACAGACATTAATAGGAGCAGAAGTAGACTATTTGACCCCTAGAGCCCGGTCACATTCAAGTTTTTTGGTATTTCAGATTGCAAGAATATCTAATAGAAGCGATCTGAAAGACAAATTAGCTGGGCATTTAAGGGAAGTAACTTTGCAGGGATGTAGGAGTACAGCAGGGGAATAGGACTGACTAGATTGCTGTAGACCGAGTGAACGTAACTTCAGTTGGCCATATGGCTTCCTGTGCTGTTATGACTATTATCGTAAATTTGCTTAGAAATGTTGTATTTTCATGTGGTACCATTTTGGGGCCTTGTCTTTTGATATCACAACACATTGAGATCTCAGTTTGATAGTTGTACTCCATTCCCTGGTAAAACATTCAACTTCTTTTCAGTCTTGTAATCATCCAATTCCTTTCTGAATGGAGAATCCACTGAACAAAAAAATCCAAAAAGAACTGGAAATGTGAAACACAAACAGAAATTGCTGGAAAATCTCAGCAGGCCTGGCAGCATCTGTGAAGAGAAATCACACTTAATGTTTCAGGTCCAGTGACCCTTCATCAGAATACAGAAGCTGCCAGACCTGTTGAGACTTTCCAGCAATTTCTGTTTTTCTGAATGGAGAATCAAGTTGTGTCAGAAGCAGTCCAAATGACTTCTGTCAAAAGGTTATCAAATCAAAATGTTAACTCCATTTCTTTCTGCACATGTATTCCCAGACCTGATATTTCCATTATTTTCTGTTCATTTTTGTTTGATATAAAATTTCAGTTGAGCAGTGAAAAATATGTAATAAACATGTTCAGTTAATTCAATCAGAGATAAAAGGTACTGCAGATGCTGGAGAATCCGAGATAACAAGCATGGGGCCGGATGAACACAGCAGGTCAAGCAGCATCATAGGAGCAGGAAAACTTGACGTTTCGGGCCTAAACCCTTCATCTGATGAAGGGT
>JAHRHZ010000048.1:14608071-14626543 GCA_024137785.1 Ginglymostoma cirratum | reverse complement strand
TTCAATGACTTTGTCTCATTTAAAGGATCATATTTTTAATCTTGGGTGTGGATTTGAATTCAATAATTTTTTAAACTGAAATCTGCAAGATCTGTCCTAGTCATTGTTGAAGCTGAAATGTTATGTGAGATGGCAGTGTAATGATGGTTGTTTTGAATCAAATATTTGACACGAGCCAAATAATTTCCATTCTGAATTGGTTTGAAACAAAACAGTGAAGGTACTGATTGCTTTGTAAAACAGTCCAAAATAAAAATCAAAGTAAACAAATAGCTTTCTATATGTGATTTTGTTTTAATTCAAACCAGCTGTGTGTGTATGTACTGCAAACCAAATTAGCAGCTGCTGTGTAAATGGGATATTAGATTAAATGTGAAGATGAGCCAGTAGCACCTGCTTGTTGTAATAGCAAATCTGATTGATTCTCTTTAGAACAATTGGGTGCTTAATAGAAGATACAAACTTTGCCCTTCCTGTTGGTTGGGGCGAAAAAGAACACGAAAACTAACCATAAACATGTTTCCTCCTTTCTTTCTCCTGGTTTTTGTTCCCTCAAATGATTTAGTGTTTGGAATGAGCTGTGTGCATGAAATGTGTTTTGAAAGATGGATTTTGTGAAATCCTAGTACAATTTATCCATTGGGTCAGATTCCATAACCTGTTTACACCAATTTGTTTCTCTTTTTCATATTTTTGAGTTGCTGTGACTATATTGTTGCAAAGTATAACCTGGTTTTCTCTTGTTCTCCAAATTGTATCTGCCAGGATTTGCAGATATTCTGAGGTTTGAAAGGTGAGCACCTGGACAGAATCTGCACTGTAGGCTGAGGGAATACCTCAATTTCAGTGCTAGCTTCTTATTTTGCCTCATTTTAAATTAACAGCAGTATTTTACCTTTACCTTTACCTTTTACCTTCACCAGCATTACACTATTTTTCCTTTTTCTCTGACCAGAATTGAATTGAAGTAGCTCCATCATTTCTTATTGGACCTCATGTCATCAAAAGAGACCTTCGCTATATTGAATTTGAACTCATGTCAAAAAGGTAAAAACGGGGGAATACATAGAATTGCAGTTCTATCTCTGTCATTGCCACTGTTCTGCCCCCTCACTCTCTCCAATGTCAGTCAGTGTAGAACAACTTCTTTGGATCCTTGGTAAATGATACCAAGATTACGTGGCTTGGTCACCTGTTTGTGTTGAAACGCAAAACAGTGTTTTTGCTGAACTCCACATTTGTCTGGTCTGGAGGAGGTATGTTTAGCAGGCCTGATGCATGGTCAAAGTTTACTTTTTTCCCCAACTTAACATGGAGGAGCTTGCCCTTCTTTATTAAAGATGGGTACCTCTGTGCCCTCAAACGTTTTGTTTTTGAAAAATTGTGTCCTTCATAATCATTCGTAGTGCTTCATAAGGAAATAGTATTAGTAACATTTCAGAAACTGGATGTTGTTTGTATGATGCAACTTTAAAGGCTATTTCATACATTGATTTGACTCCCCACCCTCACCACCAACCACCACCAAAACCTGCTCTAAGAAAGGTCCTCACTTGTCATCGCAAGCACAAGAAAGTGCAGAGCTTGAAGGGAGATTAATGTATCACTTCTAAATGGCTTTTTGCAAGTTTTTAAATAAATCTTTTTAAAGAACCAATAATTGTGCAATACATCCAGAAAGAAAGCTCTCTCAAGGCATGCCTGTAATATCAAGTTTTGGGGATCATTGCTGTGTGTTTATAGGTAGTCTTAACTATTTGAGGGAAAAGAATTGTTGATGGAACCTGCTTATATGTGCTATATTTCCAAAGTGGTTAGAATTATACATTATTCTAGCTTAATTGGGTTTTGTATTTTAATGGAATAATGCCAAATCAATTAAAGAATGGGGACTTGAGCATCATGAAGCTGCGATATAGTCAGCTGGTATAATTTCAATCACACTGTGAATAATGCATGCCGAAAACCTCACGTGTGTGAATGCTATGCCTGAACATTGTTATCCACGGTTGTATTAAATTAGTTGAATTATCTTTGCTCACCTGACAGTTAATGGTAGCACTGCGCCTAAGACTAAAGAGAGGAAAAGGTGCTCCCTGGCCCGAAAAGTTAAATTTGGATGGGTGTCAGGTTTGGATGTGTCTTTTAAAATCTCCTGATAGTGTGTTGACACTCGCTGTGATAAACTGTTATTTATAGATTGGCCAAGTAGCCATTCTTTGAGGAGGCTTCCGGTACCTGTACAAATGTGCTGTTCCATGTTTGAATTCTGAAAAGACAGGAAAAATGAAGACTGAAAACTCATCTGGAGAGTGGTTTTATTTTGAAATCCAGCTTGTCTTCAATTGTGAGACAGCATATGGGACCTTTCACCTCCTGGGGCTTAAATTTGCATCTCTCCTAGACTAATGGGATGAAAGTCTCCTGTCTTTACCAAAAATGGTCGGTCAAATGAGTTTGGGCAGTGTGAACTCTGCTTCGAGAGGTGCAAGCCTGCTACTGCCCAGTTGATACTTGAATGCGACTGAAGATTTACTGCTGAATTCACCCTAGGGGCTAAGAAGATGGGTAGAATAGGAAATGAAAATTTTCAACGGATGCTGTAAATATAGTCTAGTTAGGTTATATTAGGAAGTTTATCTTGGCCCTAAGCCCACTGCATGATTTGGGAATCCTTGATATTAAATTTGCATTGAAAAAAAAATAAATAAAAATAAAAAAACTCCCTTTTTCATTAGTAACATAGAGTCCTGTTGATGTAGATATCCTGCTAATCTTATCAGATAGATAGTAAAAATGATAATGACTAATCCATCTGATGTCTTCTCATTACTTTTTTTATTAGCCTGCGGATTTTAGTTAAACTATATGAAAATGTACATTCACTTTGGGGAGTTTTCTATTTCCAGTCTGACTAATTAATATTTATAAACATTATCAGCTCGCAGCTTGGTTGATTCCACCAATGAATTATGTAGATGAATTTCTCCACCTTTCTCTCTTTGCCGATTTTTAGAAATGGTTTCAAGAAAAAGAAATTTGATGCATTTTAATATGAGGTTTGTCATATGATGATGCATTTCTTACTGTTTTTGAATGAGTAGAAAAGGTTGCCAGCAGGATTCCTAAGAAATACAATTTAGTAGCGTGGCTATCAGGTTGCTGTGAATTTCAAACACTGATAGGGTTATTGACATTTAATCAGTGTAACCTTTTGCCCTCGTCAGGAAAAATGGCTTCCGTTTAGAATGCTGACATTTTGACAAAAATGTGAGATTTCAGAATGTGTAAGAAGAATATTCACTATGATTATGACACTTATTTTCTAAACTGGTATTTATGGTTACGTTACTTTTTTCGAGAGCTGCAAAACATTGTCTTAACAGAAATAATTTGAACTACTGTACCATTTTTGAATTGTGGTCTTCGCACAAAACCCTCTCCATTGTTGGCCTAATAAGTGTAACATAGCCCTGAGGCTATAACTTGTGTTATCACTGCTCCACTTCAATAGCAGTCATTGAGTTTATCTACACAATGACAGGCATTCATCATTTTATGTATAAAGCTTGTGTATGTCATTCACCCATGGGCAAAAACTAGAAACGTCAAGCTTTGTTATATCAGTCATTGGCCTATCCAGTCGCTTTCTCTGGTCATCTCCTTCCTGCATATTTGGAATTTGGCTACTAATGAATTCATATAAAATTATTAATTAAGTAGCAACTTCTTTGTTTGGAACCAAACACACACAGCACTAAATTACTTCAAAACACTGATTAAATGTGAAGGCTGCGATCAGAATGTTTGAATGAGAGCAGAAGGAAACTGGGCTAATGAAAGTTATACTTCACAGTGAGTTACAATGGTACTTTGAGTCTTTCCATCATTTGAAATAAAGTGAGTCTCTGTTCATAATATGCTGGCCTGCACTTCTTGTGGCCTTCCTAAATTAAGGTGCTAGTCTAACAAAGTGCATTTTTAAATTTTATTGATCGTAAAAACAATATGCTGGATATACTTAGCAGGTTAGATAGCATCTGGAGAGACAGAAGAAGTTTTTAACAATTAGCTACGTATAATATTAATTAGGGTAGAAACGTTGATCAAGTGATGTGAATAGCTTTGACCAAATATTATAAATGGTATCTGCTTTGGAGACCGAAATCCGGTCTCTAGTTTTCTACCTATTGGTCTTGAAGATTTGAAATGAGTCCCATGGGTCCTATCTGTCCTCTAGCATCTCTCCCAGTGGGCACTTCCTGTGTATGAGCTGATAGGCTGTTTCAGTTGTGACAGCTCATGTGATTCTGTTCCCATCTTGCGCAAAAACTATATGTGCGTAATTTTGTCACTAGACAGCAATCAGTATGAGTGGCTTCTGATACGACTCCTGTCCTCCCTCGCCCGTGGCTGTTGGAGAAGAGCTGAATTTCTGGTTCACTAAGCTCAGTTCTACATGTGGGGAAGCTTTTTGGGGTCCAAAATTGCATTTGAGACCATCTACTGCATACATAGTATTGCATTTTCTTCTGATCTCTCCTATGATGTGAGAAGTAATAACTTAACTTATACAATTTATTTTGACAAAAGTGGGAGCATCATTGTTTCTTGAGGGATATGCTGTTTGTATGTGTGTGGAAGAAGTGGCTGAGGATGTTGATATATGAACAGGAAAATATGCAGTGTGTTTTAGGCAAGATATACTGGACAGCAGAAAGTAAGAATTTTATTTTGTTAAAGATCATAGTTACTGTAATTGATCTAACTAAAGCTATTTGTAGACTAAATCTTGTAGATGAATCTTGTTGCACCGCTGCACTATTAACTGTTTGTTTGGTCTATAGATGTGTCTCTACACCAAAATGAATGAATTTGAGGAAAAAAACTGTAAGTGGGCAAAATCTAAGTGGACAGACAAGAGGCTGGAAGAACACAGCTAGCCAGGCAGCATCTGGAGGAAAGGAGCAGTCAACGTTTTGCAAACCTAAGTGCACAAGAGAGCAAAATTCTCAAAGAACTAAATCAGTTCATTTTAACATTGTGTTTTCAATAAAACAAAGTGCCCTTAGTTTGAATGGTACTAGACTTTTTTTTTAAAGAAATGTTTTCTCTGGAACAAAAGAGCTCGAGGAAAGTTGGTTCTTACGCCTGTGGCAAAGTATTGACATCTTAAAATGATGGCATGGCTAGCACAATAACCTGAAAACTTAGGAACTGCCACAAAGCCTTTTGCAGGGACTGCCCAATGACCTCTGGGTTCTGGGGCCAGGCTATTCATGGGAGAATTGGCTTTGTTATCTTTTGGCAGTGGTCAGTGAACTCTCTAGCAGGCTTTGCTAACCATCCTAGCAACAAACGATCAGCTCCATCTATTTCTGATTTAATTTAGTTTATTCCACCCACATATTTATTCCTCTGGTACCTTTTTTTTCCCAGAAAGAATCCATTTTTAAGAAACATTCTCAAGCTAGAAAAGAGATTCTGTTTGATTAGGTGGCTTTGTTGTTTTGTAAACAAGAAGTTTTTAACTTGTCAGTAAGACCTATTAATAACTCATTTAATCATCAAAAAGTCATAGGTATTTTGGCAGAATCTGTGTTGATTTAGTCAGGCAGAGCTTGAGCAGGAACAATTAACTAGCAAAAGAAAAGTTGCCAATTTTTGCCTGATTATAGATGAGGACTGTGCATTCTCCTGTGCTTGTTTGCCAGTCTCTCATTTCCCTTGATCACAGCATGAAGTAGGTTTATGGCTATTTGCATATGAAGTGACAAAATGACCCTTTTGAGTCAGCTCAGATTTGTGGAAGATCAGGCTGCATTCCACTGTAGAATTAACCCAGTTGCAGTCAGAAAAAGGCAATATTTTGAACTTTTGCAGTGGATGTGCTGGACTTCAGATAGTGGTGTTCATAAAGTAGAATGCCAAAAGTCAGCATTCTAGGCCCTGTCCACTGTTATGTTTGGTCGTATCTAGTTGTAGTGACAGTACGATGGAAAGGGTGTGTCATAGTACAGCCTCTGATTTTTTTAGGTTTATCAAATCAACTGATTTGTAATAAAGACTTCCTGAAGAATTATCATTTGTGAACTGGAAACTATCGTGTCAATTTTAAAGACAAATCTGTACTGCCTCCTTTTTAAAAAACAGTAAATCATTTCTGATGTTAGAGTTGCTGTTTAAAGCAATTTTTATGTTTTTTTAATATTGGAAAGATTAAAAATATATATATTTTATTATTGAAATATCTCTTCAACAGCTACTTTTCAAATGGTGAAGGTGCCCCACCCGCCCTGTCTTATAATGATGTCTTTACTTTAACAAAACAGAACCGTCCTGAAGAAAGGTCACTGGATTCGAAACATCAACTCTGATTTCTCTGCATAGATGCTGCCAGACCTGTTGAGTTTTTCCAGGAGTTTCTGGTTTTGTTTCTGATTTCCAACGTTGGCAGTTCTTTTGGATTTTGTTTTTACTTTTTAACCTCATTTACCAGCTCCTGAAAAACACAATGAATAAATGTGGTATTTGCTGTGCTGCTAACCCTATAAAGAAGGTGTTACGTTAAAGTATTGGTCTATACTGACTTTGTTCATCCCAGCTCCAGTTATTTGTGATGCATCATAGTTGCCCTCAATTGGGGTGATGGGGTATTCTTTTCATGAAACTTTACCTGTTGGAAAGTGTAACCTGTCCAGTGATTCTTCCAGTTTTATGAAAACAGACTCCACATTAAAGATTGTAACATCTACATTAAAGCTTGAAATTATACACTGTCTTGAATGTGGTTCAGACCAGCAAAACGCTCAATTGCTGAAACTCCCATCGTCAAATTGTTCAGTGATGCTTACTGCCTATTCAAATCTCACCTGAAAAATACTTGCATGAATGAAATACTAAAGGACTATTTCTACTCAAAACAAACTTTAGCTACATATGGTTTATTTGGAAAGGAGGAATGTTGGTATAGCCACTCCTTGCATCTTTTTCAACACGAACATTTGGATAAATTTCTGAAGGTAATGATCAAAACATTTGTTTAAAAAAAACAGAATTGGGACAGAATTTCACATGATGTTAATATAAATCTAAAGATTTTAAAAATAAATTGGATTACTCAGTTAACACAAACTCAATTGCATTGAATGTATAACTTACAAATTGCTTAAATCTTGCTAGAAAATGTAAATAAACTGCCCAATTATTCTTTCAGTTTAAAGTATCTTTGATTCTTGATAATGAAGCATTCTTAACAATCTTCTTTGTTGAAGTTGGCCAAGGCCGGTGGCGGGTGCTGGGAGTTTGTGTGTGTGTAATATGTAACATAAAATATACATGGTCATTACATTGCTGTTCACAGTTTTTCTTTAGATGCTCATGTTGAATGATCACAGATGTGGTTTCGTGCAACATTGACGAAGTTGATGTTTTGCTTAGTGTCCAAACTAATGCTGATGTATTTTATTGATCTTTGCAGATGGTAGATAAGCAAGTTGCCTTTTTTCCCCCTTTTGTTAAGTCTGAATAAATCTCAATGGCAATGTGTGCTACTTGTTCACTGGTTTAGAAATGGGTAGTTGTCAATGATTAATTTCTCTTTTTTGCCCCTTTTTTCTAAAATAACTTGCGGTTGAGTAACTCTTGCGGGATGAACTTGTCAAGTTTTTTTTAAAAGGTGCTCTTGGGCATGCGCATTGGATGAATTTCTTATTTTTAAAAAGAGGCATTCATTGTTGAAGTAAATTGCTTATTTTAGGGATCCCATTTCCTGCCACTTGCTTATCCAATTGGTTTCCATTTTCCAGGGAGGGCTGACATGTTACTGCTGAGAGCACTGGTTTTGGATTTAAGGAACAATCTATCAGCGGTGTCATTTGTCAGCTCTGAAGTGCTGTGGCAGCAGATAGTTTCAATCTCTCTGATGTAGGTTTCACTCGAGCAAAACTTATGAGCTGCTGAAGAAAGAGACGCTAGCTTTTCCTTCCAGTCGACCTAATGAGCATTTAAAGGCAGATCCAACCATTTAACCTCCTGCCTTTGTTTGAATGAGCATGACAAGCAGCTCTAGATGAAATATGATCTACAATAGTTATTTTTCTGCAACACTTTTTTCAGTGTATTGTTTTAGTTGGCTTGTTTAAGGTGTTTGACAATAATGACTAGAGCTGATCTGCATTTTGATTTAGAAACTTTGTTCTGGTTGTTAAGAGATCCTGTTAGAACAAAAGATTTTATTTTGGTAAATTCCTTTGCAGATTTTTTAATTGCCCATTTTCCCAAGATTGTTTACAATGGTCCTTCTTAAGACTATAAGAAATAGTAACAGGAGTAGGCTATTCAGCCCCTTGACTGCACCACCACCCATTTCGCTATTGCGGGAACCAACATTCTTCACATCCACTTTCCGTCATTTCCCTGTAATGTTAGATATCCCTTACTGATTAAGAAACTATGGTAGCCTTAAATATATACAAGGACTGTACTCCCACAACTGTCTGTGGCAAGGAGTTCCAAAGACACTGCAATTCTGCAGAAATTCTTCTTCACCTTAGTCTTAAATTGACATCCCTTTTATTCTGGTCCTAGACTCTGAGGGGAACCGTCCTCTCAACAATTACCCTGTCAAGCCCCTAAAGAATCCTGTATGTTTCAAATAGATCACCCCTCATCCTTTTACTCCAATGAGTTGAGTCCCAACATGTTTAACCTTTGCTCATAAGACAATCCTTCCGCACTGGGGATCATCCCAATGAGCCTTCTCTGAGTTGCCTCCAATAAATATCTTTCATTAAATCAGGGAACCAAAGCTGTTAGTACCCCAGATGTGGCCTCACCAGCACTTTGTAAAATTTCAGTAAGACTTCTTGAAACAAGGGCCAGCATTCCATCAGCCTTCCTGATTACCTGCTGCACCTTTGTGCATGAAAAAAGCTCGCACAAGTACCCCAAGCCTGTCTGTGTTGTAGCTTTCTGCAGTTTTTCTTCTTTTAACTAATACAGTAATAATTATTGCTGACTAGCAATCTCCTGATGCAAGGGCCCGGACCGCCAAGTCTTTTCCCCCACATATAAATGCCTTCTCATCAGTAGTTGCTGAATAGTAAGGTGGAGGGGAACATGGGCCAGTTTTCCTTCTGTAGCTGTTGCTTTCCTATAGGATTAGCTGACAGCACTGCCTGTAAATTAGGTTTCTTTCTTTAAAAGCTACAAATTAACAAGTGATAACAAGTGATAATCAACTGCAGAAACAGTGGGTTTTTGTTGAGGTGGGTTAGAGTAAAAGTGAATTCAAAGACTGGTATATTCTTCTTGTTCACCTAACATTCAAAATTTTTCCATTTTTGATTGTGAAGTGCAAGTTACTGGTAGAAATTGATCGTTACTAATCACTACACAGTATTGAGGCAAAAATGCTTTTAAAATTGGCTGAATACATTATGCTGTCCTCATTCAGAGTAATGCTCCAGTTACTCAGATAGCAAGAACTGCAGATGCTGGAGTCTGAGACAACACAGTATGGAGCTGGAGAAGCACCAGAATATTTCAGTTACTGTTTCTTTTCAACATGTACACATGCATGATTCACTACTTGCTGCATGTGTCATGTCCTTTGAAGATATTATTTGTGGATGCTTCCTAGAGAAATTCAGTGATGCAAGTTTCCACTTTGTTGCTGTCCTATTGAAAATGAAAACTTTGATGCATTAAAATCTGATCCAATTTATCCAAACCAAATAATGTAATATAAACCTTGAAGGAAAGTTAAATAGTGACCAGTTGTGTGGGACATTCTGATTTATCACCTTTTGCTTCAGTGCCCCCTCTCCAAAGGTCAGAGGCATGGGTTAGTTGTAGTGCTGTTTCTGCTCCTCTGTCTGAGATCAGTTCATTCAGTGGAGATTTTCTTGATACGCATAACTCTGTATTCTGTCACATCTAACTACCTGAGTTGTACAATTAAGAGCATATTTTCCTGTTTTAAACATGTTCAGTAATGGAAGTTGTAATTTGTATTATGTACGTGCCTGCTCCATCTGCACACTATCATTGGCAGTACAACTGGTTCAACTTCGTGGAAAAGTTAAACGTGATTGAGCTTATTTACCTGTGGTTTTTTTTAAAAAAGAATTTTTAATGTTCTTAAGAATTTTAAATATGCTTTGGTGTGCTTTATTGATATGTCTGTTTTATATATACACATGCAAGTTGCTGTAAGTTTTTAACATGATATAATTTTGGATGACATACCCTTTTCCATGTACTCAATTTCCAGCGTCCAACCACTGAATTTCACCATTTGTTCTTCTGCAAGTTGAACTTATTGAGCAGTGGCATTCAAGAAGGGTGGAAATTACGAAAAATAATTCTTTTAGCATTCTATGTTAAAACTTAAACTAAATTTCAGAATAGCATTGGTTTATTTGAGTTTGCATAGACTCTCGTGAATCATAGGTGCAAACACCTGAAAATCAAAGACCGTGCTCATCTGCTGCATGAATTGTTCCAACAATCACTTTGAGGCACATTAAATAGACTCGGCAGAGTAAAAGCATGTGCATTTCTTGACTGACTGAACAGCAGCCACACAAGTTGAATTACTTTGATGCAACATGATGTGGCTTATTGGGTGTCACTGCAGCCATTTCCTGCTTTTTCACAGCCTAGGAAAGAATGAAAAGAATTCTTGATTAGTGCATCAGTTTTATTGGCCTTTTTGTGCCAAGATATTAATGCTTTGTTAACAGATGGGATGGAGAGAACAGATGAAAGCATGAGTCTAAACCTTCATTATGAATTTTGTGTCAACTGTAGAAACACTAATCTTTCATGCATTGACATGTGAAGAATGTTAATTTGCATGCAGAAGTGTCTTGGGGCTGAGGGCAATGTAAGATATATAAGTCAACCACAGTTCTAGTTGACTTAAAGTGTATCCAGTTGCAATGGTCATTTCTAAATTTATACAGCCTTTTTTTATTAACACAGTTTAGTTCATATCTGCCCTGGTGACAAACTAGATAAATGCTTTTTGGATGTAGTTAATCAGTGCTTTTGGATTCAGGAGACAATATTTTTCTTCAGGCAATTCCTTTTGAGAACTGCTGAAGCAAAAACCTCCAAGAAAATGGGTAGCATAGCATACCACTATTGCAAGAAGAATAATGAGATTGCCTTTGACATCTCTGAGGAAACCTTTGTTCTGTGTTGACCTGGCAACTGACCTCTTGTTTACTCTGTTGCTTTGCTTAGTGTTTCAGCTTCTCTGGTTACAGAACAATTGAGCAAATTAGCAGTAGAGTTTCAATGGAGGGAAAAAAACTACTGTGTTCTGTGTGAAAGTCTTCAGAGATACCTCTTGTTTTCATGCTTGTACACTGAAAGCAATCAGAAGTATTTTGTTTAGTAAGACATTTGTGGGTTTACATAAGTGATTGGATAATTTAGGCAGTAAAGGGCCTTAGATGGGTTTTTTTTGTGCCTATCACAGCTTTTCCTTCAATGTGTCTTAAGAATCCCAGTGGATTTGGGCCCCTGCTTATGCTTGATCGGCAGTTAGTTGGGAATGAGGAAGCCTCATGTAATAAAGCCTATGAGGCAACTCTGCCTTTGGGTTTACTAGTATTGCCTCAGCAAGGATTTGTGGAGGGCAGAGGTGATGGGGCAGGGGCAGATGGTTAAATCCTCTTTCAGTGCACATGGAATTCTCTAAACGATTACCTCTGAAAGGTTTCTGAAAGAGCTTTTGAACACCATGCATGTTTTAGGCTGCTAACCAACTCTGAAATTAGACGAAGTAAGATGTGAGAGAAAGCCACTAACCATTAAGTACGCAGTTTCAGGTTATTACAGTGAGGGCATGTAAAAGTGTTAATAACCCAGATATTTTCCTCCAACCTACTCTGAACCGCTTTTTCGTGTTAACTTTAAATGATAAAAAGCATTTGGTTAGGAATGTGAGGATTTTGAAGAAATGTGGTGAAATTAAATGAGTAATGATTAAGCACAACTTGAAAAGTTATTGTGGATGGGAAAATATTTTAGTACTTCAAATGTACTTTGGACCTTACAATATCTGTGTGCTTTCTTTATATCATAGCAAACAAATGTGCAAGTTTATCATACTGAACACTAAATGCAACTTAAAAGGAAACAATGTCTTATCAAAGTAGCTATTTGAATCCGGAAATGATAAGTTATATTTGTGAAGCTATTACTTGCAAATGGATCACCTTTTTGCAGGAGATTTCCCAAAATGAAATAATAAGTTGTCCAAACTTCTAAACAATCCAGTCATTACCACAAATGTTGGGTTGGTGCTTAGCTGTGATATTTTGGTGATCATTAAGAGCCCCTCTATCTTTCATTAGTGGGAATCTTCATCCTGTGTCGTATCTGTAAAGTTCTTCTGTAATAACATCCCTGTCTTACCCTCGGGGCGTGTGCTGATTTGATACCTGCCTGGTGAGAATCTCTTGTTGTGCAGCAGCGAGGAATTTCCTTTGAAGATGATTAAAGGTCTCTACCCTGTTTTTTACTTAGTGGGATGGAGGCAGTGAATTGGGAGGATACTGGACAGGCCTCTGTGTTCTCCCCACAGTTACAATTTCAGGGTGCTGAGAGAAATGTAGGCTTCAAAGATCATGAGACAATTAGATGACAGAAGACATTCAGAAAATCCAAAATGGCAGAAAAGTGGCTTAATGCTTGACTGGCAGAAAATGAGCCGCATGTCGTCGTATTTGCAGGTACAGTAGTTGGGCAATTAAAAATATCCACGAACTGGAACCATAGCTTTCACTGAGAAATCATCTTTTATATATGCCTCCATATCAGATGGACTGTTTGCTTGCACTTTTTCTTTTCAAAAAAAAACTAGCAAATACAGAGATGGATTAAATCATCGCTCACTGGAGCGTACGACCTGTCAACTGCCAACTATTGAGCATATGACTAACCTTGGTCAAAAGAATCTCAAAAACAAAAGTTTCGGGATTGCCAAAACTTGTTATGGAACAGTAATCTACTATTGGCCAGTAACCTCTGATATAAGAATGAGAAACTGCGTATGGGGCTTGTCTTGCTATTATTGAGGCTGTATTGTTAGGAGTCGTATTCCTTGTGACTTGGAGAGCATCTAATTCTTGTGTATTTAAACTACAGTTGTAGCATTGGCGAGAAGTTGTTTTTGCTGCAGCTGTCTTGTAAATCACAAAGCTGTATTTACAGTTTGGACCTAACCTGATATTGAAGCAGAGTTTCTACAGTGCCATTGTTGGGATAGAGCAAAAATCATTTAACATTACGTAAAATTTGGAGCATGTGTGTCCTTTACAACCTGAATAAAAATGATGAATCCTGTAGTGTTTTTAGCAGCAAATGTCTGAACATTACTCTGCTTTGCAGTATAGTTTTCATTTGAGAATTCCAGAGAATTTTAATGTGATTTTTAAGGTAGCTTTGGAATTTTAAGTCTCTTCAAGAACCATTATATTGCAGACAGTATCTTCAGGTAGTGAATTGTCCGATAACTTACTTAAGTATGTACCTTTTCTCATCTTTCACTATGAATTACCTTTTGAATTATCTCACTGAAATATGGTGAAAGACAACTCCACAGTAAGAGCCATTTAAATCCTAGTGGGAGGCTGTAACTAATTTTATTAGCTATTATGATTTTGTCAGTCAAACAACTGTGTTTATGCCAAATAGAATGTCTTTTGAAACTATTTGCCACTGATGTAGTTCCCTGTACCTTGGCGAACATGAAGCTTTAAAGTAAAAGTCATCAGCTGCTGACTCAACACTTCACGCCTAAAGGTTTTACGAACTGTCAACTGCCAACATGTTGAAAATTTTATCAGTTATTTTATTGAGCCAGCTAATCAGTCAACTATTACACAGTTCATGTCTGTGATAATTTTTTTGTTTCTTCCACTCCTACCTGTTCTGAAGGAGTGGCTGTTCACTGAGCAATGGTTCCATTGGTGTCGATTTGACCTTAGCGTTTGCAGATGATGGTAGACTATTTCACCTTGAAATTGTTGGAACCAAACCAGATCCTAGTACCCTTGTGAAATGTCAGAAAGCTTACATCTTTCTAAACTTGGGCACAGATGCTAGTTTTGAAGACTCCATTGCTAAGACCAACTGACTGTAGTGATTGGAACAGGTAGATCTTACTGTATGAGATCCTTGATTGGGCTTGTTAACCTGGCCCAACCAGGGAGCCCTGGCTGACAGAAATAGACAGGGTACTCCGTACCCAGCCAAGCAGGCTGGTCATAGCCATGTACAGTGCACATGTAAATAAAGGGTGACTTGGTGATAGGATACTGACCTCTGTGACCCAGCATGAAATGAACATTGAACTATGGGGTCTCCTGGCCTGTTGTCATTAGTCATCAAGTATTCTGCACAGCAGTTGGGAACAATGGACAGGACAGTTCAAAGAAGCTAGTGCCATGCTTTTTAAGCAAGCATTAATTACACCTCTCAATCTATATATTTGTTTATGAATTGTATTTCATTTATACTCGTACATGGAGGCACAGAAGTATTCTACAGCTCCACAGTAAAGGTACCACTGGGACTATTCTGCATCTTGTGGCTATATTCATAACACAATGCCTGGTACCTTCTATCGAAGTGAAATGAGCATTTTAAAAAAAGTGATTAAAACACTGTCAGATTTAAATGTTATCTGTTAAACTAATGATTGGCTAAAGCAAAAAGTAATCAAGACCCTTAATAAAACAGATAGAAACAAAGTCAAGCAAACTGCTGCACATTTTTGTTTTCAGATTCAGTCATCTGGAAAATCATTAAATCCTCTCTCAAAATCAGTCAGGTAATATTTGGAATGCTTGCAATGCATATTTTCTTTCAAGCCTGAGATGAGTATTACTTCTGTACCAGAAGTTCGAAGTTGCTTCTGGGTCTTGGGATGTCAGTGAAACCTGACATCAGGTTATGATGTTGTATATATGCCTCTGTGTGTAGTGATGAAATGTGTGTTTTAGACATTGTGGCAATTATTGCTCCGTGGTAATGCAGCTATTATTCACAGGCTACATTATGACCCTCTGTGAAGGGGATGTTGCATTTTTTCCTCAGTGTTTTTTGATGTACTTGTGTGATAACTACTTACAATGTTGTGTATATTTCACATAAGTAACAACTTGTATTAAAGTTGCTGTATAAATAGAATACCTCTCCAGGTGTGCCACATTGTCATCCTAAAACAAGGGATGACATCGAGCCTCAGGAGATTGTGGGTTAGCTGACTAACAGCTTAATCGAGTTTAGATCTTGCGTGTTTTAATGAAAGCAAAATTGAGAGGTGTATGGAGCATATCCTAGAATGTCAGACCTAGGTAATTGAAGGAATGGTTACCAATGATGGAAAACAACTTTAAAATTAAGGATGCACATGAGGCCGGAATTAGAGGATTGTAGACATCTCTGCTAAATACTTCTAGGTGATGAGGTGTGGAGAGTAGGCTGTCTTGCTGTTCAGGTGTCTCTGGAAAGGCTAACTGAGCAGAGGTATTGGTAGTGTTGGTTAGGTATTTGTTTTTGGTTTTTTTTGCTTACAAGGTTAGTAGAGTGCAGAATGGGTAAGGTGATGAGCAGGACATAAATCTAAGGGTAAATTAAGCTACTTGTATAGGACTGAAAGTGGTCATCACCAAGAGTGTGAAGTGGATAGCTGCCAGGCTGTTTTATACCACACCCAACTTTCTTTTCCATTCGAGGTCAATTCTGTCGTGGCTTATTTTGTGTTACTCGAATTGACCGATTTTCCTCCTTTACATTTCTGACCTCAACTCTGTAATTAAGCAGCAGTAGGATACACAGATTTAGGAAATAACTAAGAATCTCTTGCTAAAGTTAAATTTTCTTGCTATGGAGAACGAACCTCTTTTGAAGCTCATATATATTTTCTGTACACCACTATTCAATACAAACATGAAGGCTTAGCTGCTAGTCTGGAATTTTGTTAATGCTGCTCAGCTTTCAGTTAAGCACAACTTCCTTGGCTCGGTGATGTCTGAAGATTACAGAAAACATTATTGGTGCCTTCCTGTTGATCCCTCCACCCCCCCCCCCAAAAAAAAACAGCCCATGAGCTGAACAGGAGGATGGAAGGAAAGGCAATTTAAAGAAGGAATAAAAGATTACTTAAGAGATGGTAGATAGAATATGAAGATAAGTGAAATAAAAAGTAAATGGAGGGTAAAATTCTAAAGCGGCAATGGGTATGGAAATGGAAAATTAAAGCAGATGCCTGTAGTAGAAAATCAATTATATAAAAGCAGTACAGCATTTTAAAGAGGATGTGTCCAAGAAAAAACACAAATAGATATTTTTAAATAAAGGAAGTATCCCATCTCCCCATGTGCTTTTTTTCCCCCCAAAAGTTTCAAACTTCATGGATCCTAAGGATTTGATTTCTTTCTAAACCCCAACCCCCATTCTCCCCCATCTCCGCTATTTAGAAATCCTCCAGTAATTATTCTGTTGACAGGAAATAAGCTCCTGCATTCCTGAGGGCTCTTTAGTCAGGACAGTTACAAAATGTTTTCAGATGCAGAGGGCTTTCTTTTTGTTCAGCTGTGGCACTTCAATTCAACTGACAATCAGACTAGATAAAATAGAATTAGTGCAACTTTCATGCATGTGAAATTCAGAGGATCCTTTAATCCCCTTTCTTGCCTGATTTCTCTTTCTCTCCCTTCCTTCTCTCATTTCACTATATATATCCCATTAGCAGATAAACTTTGGTAGGTGGCTTTGAAAAGCAAACACTGTTGAATACTTTACATTTTTCACTTAACCTGAGTTAGCGCAGATACCAATTAGCTCAGTGGTTGGAACACAGGACAGAGGATATTTCTGATTTGTTGGGTAGATAGTTTCTATGGATCTTTTGACACTTGTATTTTTCAATCATCATTTAAGGCCAGAGAGCCCAGTGCCTGCTAATCTGGACAGGTGCCATTGGATCTGTGGAGACCAAGAAAAACCTAAGCCTTTTCCCCTGTTTGAGGATAAAGCTTCTTTAAAGAGGCAATACGATCAGATGAGCTAAGCAGATGAACAACACAAGAAGAACAGACTGATCTGTCGACCGTTCTTTGTTTCCCTGCCATTTATGATGGGCATATACATTTACTTGCTACTACCCATGAATATGCTATCTTGCTTTCCAAAAGTGGCTGGGTTGCTTGTAGCAACAAGCCTGTGTTTGCAATTATATGGTGGCTAATTTCTGCTTGTTGCAATTGAACAGATGACATTTGCCATATCAGTAAACTCAAAAGTGTAAACTTTAATGAGATGTAGCAATTGACATCTCTTTTAGCTCCCTAAACGGTATGAGGTCTTTCCCGGAGGCATTTTTATTTAACATGTTTCCATTGGATCAATTATTTGAAGATGTGATGTATCAGTGAAGCAGCTCGTTGAATTGTTGCTTTTCACCATGTAATTAATTTTGTTTTACATTTACTATCACTCTTCAGATAATTAGTATGTGGAATAGAAGAATACAGGCTTCCAATGAAGAGGCTGATCTACAGTATAAATAGATATTTTGTGTATTTGGAGGTGTTTTATTGTACATCAGGCATTGCAAAATTGTGGACATGTTTGGTGGTTCAGTGGTTAGCACTGCTGCCTTACAGCAGCAGGGACACTGGTCCAACTCCACCCTCAGTCTACTGCCTGTGTGGAGTTTGCACGTTCTTCCTACGTCTGTGTGAGTTACCTCCAGGTGCTCTGGCTTCCTCCCATAGTCAGAAGATATGCAGGTTAGGTGGGTTAGCCATGCTAAATTGCCCATAGTGTCCAGGGATGTGCAAGCTAGGTGGATCAGCCCCGGTAAATGTAGGGTTGGGGGGTTGCTTTGTGTGGGATGCTCTTCAGAAGGTTGGTGTGGACTCAATGAGCCAAATGGTCTGCTTCCCTGCTGTAGGGATTCTGATTCATTTTTATGATACTGCTTCACGTGATTTGCAATTTGCCTGCATTTGGGACTGTTCAAAAATCCTCCAAATTAAAGTTGGACATTTTGGTGCATTGAAAATCCACTCTACTTCCTAGATAACTACTAAATGGAACCCACCAACTGCACCCCTGATCTCCGTGAAACCCTAGCCACTGGATCTGAAAAGTCTCTTCCACAAATCTGCAACACAACCCCTCAACCTACCCTACACAATCATCCAGTTTTTTGGTATCTTACACCCCCTCCCTTATTCACTTGGAAAAAGAACTATTGCTCCAACTTGCTTCACATATTTGCCCTTTCACAGGTGTCTTAAGTGTTGCTGAAAATTTAAATTGAGGAGCACATCACATGACTGCAAAAGCAGGTGTATTTCTTCTCTCCAGCTGCCTTTGATAATTCCTAGACAGCTTTCCTATTTTAGTAACAGTAGGAACTGCCGATGCTAGAGAACCTGAG